>JBCFYV010001134.1:0-58757 GCA_039000515.1 Timema cristinae | reverse complement strand
GTATTGATTTTGAGGCCTATTTATACTTTCTCATTTTTGTTTTTCCACTAATATCAAGGTTATTTTCTAACTCGATAACAAATTACGACTCCATGGTTATTAGGCTTCAACCTGGTCATACATTTCATCTCACACGTCAACATAAGTGCGCATAACCCGATCGGTTAGTAATACGAGCTGTTAATATTACTTATTTGAATGGGATGTCAAACCATGTCCACTGATCAAATAAGTATTTTAGTTTATCTTTTACGAACAGGGTATAAATTATTTCATGTCCTTCTCAACTCTGCGACTAACCGTTGAACGCTCTGGGGGTAACCAACAGGATATTTCGACAATAACAACTCGTTCTAGTGCTGTTTCGAGTAGTAAATGGAGATTGTAAGTTAACATTCTATAGTCCCCAGCCACGGCTGTCGTCGGTTTGGACTATTACATGCTAGATTGTGAACTGAAAACAATTTTACTAACACGTCCAAGAGACACTGTAGAAAAACGTAAGAACGAATATATGCGTCATTCCTGTAAAATTTTATAATAAATATATATATATTTTATAATATCCGTTTTTTATTCCCTCCCCCGTGCGCCGATCGATCATCGATCACCAATTACCAATCATAGGGGGGAAGGAACTTTTTTAAATATAGACAGTTTTTTGATATGAAGGGATGTAGTTAGTTCTCGCCAGGGATGTTGCTTGTCCCTCTTCAGCACACATTAATAATCAATTAGCACACATTAATAATCAAAAGGTGCGACTAAGGTGTCGAGTTACAGATTTTTTTTGAGGGGATACGTGACTTCAAACAAGGATGTTTACGAATTCCTCACACCTCATGTCAACTGCTCGCAATAAACAACGCGTCACTAATATAGCCCGTTTTCGATATAAACGCTCTGAAGTGTTATGTTTACGAATTCCTCACACCTCACGTCAACTGCTCGCAATAACAACGCGTCACTAATATAGCCGTTTTCGATATAAACGCTCTGAAAGTGTTACATATAAGCAGTTTTGGATATAAAGGGGTGGGGTGAGGTGGTCCCCAGTAGTTGTTCGTTGTTCGCTATTGCGATAAATAGCATTGTTGATAACGTACGCTTACCTGTTCGTTCATGCCTTTTCGTGGATGACTACGCAATTTATTGCAGTTCGTCGAGCCTCCAGTCTGTCTGAAGTAATGCAGGTTTTTTATGTTATTTTTTCTAGTTGTGTTTTGTAATTTTAAAACTAAATTTAGATATATTTTAAATTGACTACCAGATTTCTTTAAGATTGGTAATAGAATGTTTTCTTCTACATTTTGAATAAACTGTTCATAGGTTCTTACATTATGTTTAATAGCTAATTCTTTAAGTTGATCTATCATGTTTGACCTGGATTGAACTGACATGAATTGTTGATGAGTTGTATTTTCTTTTTTGTTTTCAAAATAGTTTTCACATTCTTCTGTACCGTCGATGTCGTCTTGGTTAAATGATTGTAATAAATGGGTGAATATTTTTATAAATTCTTGAATGATCCCACCAGCTTTTATGAAGCTGTTTAGACCTTTGCGGAGGAGATATAAAATGAATCTTTTGATGTGGCGCACTCGTTGTAGTGTAAGATGTGCGCCTGTAAGTGTCGTATCGTCTCTTTCAGGTATTTAGTAATTCTATTGATTACTCTGTGACTGTTATTTTCGGAGGTGGATTTGAAGAGGATTTTGGTAATGTTCGCCGTGGTCGAACAGGATGAACCCGGGAAGTTTGATTCGGGGGGTGGAGTGGATTTTTTTTTCTGGACAGGTGAGGGATCTCCCTCGGATGATGAAGGTGAAGAGGACATTTGATGTGTCCTCTTCTGGGATGTTGGTTGTGGATTGTTCACAGAACTCAATAGGCATGTTATTTTTTTTGTCCATGGTAGTGGATCTATGATTGGTTTTGGCAGGTGGATTATTTCTATTTGTCGACCCATTATTACTTCTTTTACTGTCTGTATGTGTGGCGTGTTGTAAAGATTTGGTTCTGTTTAATTGTTGCCCATTTGAATGTAGGTTTCTATCGGGTCGTATGGCCTTAATAAATAAAGGTAACGGACTAGTAGTTCCTCTCGAAGTGCTCGGTTCGATATGTTCGTGAATTTTAGGTATAATGTTTGTGGTTCTTCTTTTGGTTTCAGTATCTGAATGTGTGATGTCAATTTGTTAAATGGTTCGTTCTCGTTGAATTTTTGAAGTTTAGTTTCGTTCCATAGTGTTAATGTTAGTCGGTCTATCGGTGCTGTTTGTCTTTGTGATGTTGTTAGCTTTATTACATATCTTCTTGGGGGGACTCGAAATGTTGCCCCTCTCGTCGATGTTACGCTTACCCAATCCGCTTTTTGTGCTGCTTGATTTAAACATGTCATGCAAGTGTAATTTTGATTAAAATATGGTTAACAATCTTCAATTTTAGTTTGTTTTTGTTTTGGTGAATATGGTGTGGATGAGTGGACATATCTTTTGGGGGGACTCGAAATGTTGTCCCTCTCGTCGATGTTACGAATACCAATCCGCTTTTTGTGCTGCTTGATTTAACCATGTCATGCAAGTGTAATTTTGATTATAATTTGGTTAACAATCTTCAATTTTAGTTGGTTTTTGTTTTGGTGAATATGGTGTGGATGAGTGGATTGGATAATCTGTTTGATTAATTGGTGAGATAAAGTCTAATATACTTCTTCATTATATAAATATATTTTTACTGACCCCCCCTGCGGGACGGGGTTTAGAATAGTCCCGCAGTAACCCCTGCTTGTCGTAAGAAGCGACTAAAAGGGGAGGCTTCTGTGCAGGACGTACCTCGTGTGGGACAAACCTATCCTATATCTTTCCTTTCACATCATTTCTTCTTCCTTCACTTTCCCCCTCATCATTTTCTTCTTCCTTCACTTTCCACCTTTTTTTCACTCTTCCCCTTCGCTTTATCTATCCTAACCTTTTTCTTCCTTTCCCCACCGTTCAACCTGCACAGAGGCCTTTGGCCTTTCCGTTGACGACCTTGGCAACTAACCCGGCTCTTCTCTGTTTATTATTGGATACCACTGCCTTGAGCTCCGAATGAAAGTGCGCGGTTGTAATATCTTGGTAGAAGGGCCTTAGGGATGACAACGGGTTCCCTACCTTGAGAAAAGACCGGTTGCGTTCATGAGGGTCCCGGACGTAAAATTAGCACTTTCCTGCATACACTTGCTTCAGTGACCTCTCTTCGGCGATGCTCCATATGAAGGTTGTCATGTCTAGCGTCGTATGGAGCCTCTCGTCGGAAGAATTAACAGGGCCCTATGTGGTAGAACCAACTGGGATCAACCTGGGCCTACGATCCGAATACTTTTGCAGGTTGTCTCCCACTCATGAATGAGTTAATTGTCACAGCTGACACCTTACTGTCCGCTGGCACCGTACTGCCAAGTTCCGCTGGCATCTCACTGCCGGCCCCTCACAGGGCCGTATTAATGATAAAAGGCGGAAAGGGTAAGGCCGTCCACCCCTGTCTTGATAAAAAGCCAGGAAGTGGTGAGGCCCCAGCCCCGCTTCCTGGTGATGTCTCGAGTTGAAGAAAGTCTAGATCTGAAACGTGTCAGCCCATTTATCTCGAAAGAGTGATAAATGGAGCAGCAAAATCTGACGTTTTAATAAGGAAACTGCGTGATGGCACCATTATGATTCAGACTATGACCGACACACAATCCTCAAATATTATGGCGATCTCCGAAATACCGTTGAGTAATACGGCAAATATACAGGTGAAGGTGGAGCCCCACAGGTTCCTCAATGTTTGCAAGGGAGTGGTCACTTGTTATGACCTCGACTGCGTAAGCATTGAGGAGATCTGTGAGGAGCTTTCCCCCCATCATGTCACCGACGTGTAACGTATTGTCACAAAAAATAATGGACAAGAAAAGAAGACGGATACGTATTTCCTCACATTTGCGACTCCTACCCTTCCGAAGGAGGTCCGAGCAGGCTTCCACGTGCTCAGGGTCCGGCCGTATGTCCCTAACCCTCGGCGCTGTTTTCAGTGCCAGGAATTTGGGCATACGAAGCTGCGATGCCGTGGTAAGCCAACCTGTGCGGATTGTGGACTGGAGGCTCATGAAACACCATGCGAGTCTCCTAAATACTGCGTCAACTGCAAGGGTCCGCATTCCGCCTGGTCTCGGGCCTATCCTAAATGGAAGGTAGAAAAGAAAGTCCTGGAGATACAATCTGAGAAGAAGATCTCATATGCCCAGGCACGCAAGGAATACGTATCAAGTCAAGCTCCGGTATTTCAAACTTCATATAGCCGGATTGTCAGTCAAAATATAAACTGTCCAACTGCCATTGCGCAGTTAATCTTGCTAAGGAGCCAACGCGACCAGTGCCATTGGTCTCTTCTCGAGACACTTACGTTGATCCGCGCCAATTTCTGTGGCGCCTAAATTTTTAAAGGAGGCCAAACCGCCACAACGGTCGTCTCCCCACCTTACCACCTAGGAGACCTCCTCGAGGAACCCCCCTGAGCCCACCTCGGGGAACCCCCGAGCACACTCGGGAAATCTCCTCGAACCCACCTCGGGGTACTAAAACAAGGGCGGCCGTTGTTGAGCCTCTCACACCCACCTCTGTGCTTCCGGAAGTGGGGACGAGTTGCGGAACAGGTGAGGCCGCTAAGGCGAGTCCCACTGGTGCCTTGAAGAAGGACCAGCGAGAGACCGCCGAAAAAGATTATATAAAAAAAGCGTCTAAGGCCTTAAAGCCTTCGAACAAGAATCTGACTCCCCAGTCTCCCCAAAATAAGCCGAAGCCTCTCCTGAAGCGAGAGGTACAGGAGAGATTGGGAAAGGCAAGAGGGCCTAAAAAGGGCCTCAACAAATTTTTATTCTTAAAGGATAGTGGAAATGGATTGCGAGGATAACTAAATTTCATACTAATAACTTATGTCGCTACTACAATGGAATTGTAGGGGTTTCTATGCTCGTGTAGAGGAAATCAAACTTATAATTTCTTCCCTGCATCCTTCCATCTTGTGTTTGCAGGAGACCCACTTCCGCCCAACTGACACCCCGATGCTTCGTGGGTACGATGTGTATCGTACCGACAAGCCTTTCTTTGATCGGGCTAGCGGAGGTGTGGCTATACTTGCACGTAGCAATATATATAATAAGTCTATAAATATTGTATCTGATCTCCAAGTGATTGCTGTGAGAGTCTCCCTTCCTATAGAAGTAACTGTATGCTGCATCTAACTCCCACCAGGTGAACGTGTTTCAAAGAGGAGCCTAGAGGCCCTCTTTATACAACTTCCCGCCCCCTATATTATCTTGGGGGACTTTAACGCACACAACCTGGTGTGGGGGTCTAATTATACAGAGCCCGCGGGAGGATGGTAGAGGATATTCTTGTCTCGGGAAACCTGGTGTTAATGAACACCGGGACCCAGACACACTTTTCCACCTTTAATGGTGTATCCTCTGCCATCGACCTAACTCTATGTAGCCCGGGATCGCATCCCACTTCCTTTGGGAGGTCCACTCGGATCTATGTGGCAGCGATCACTTTCCCATTCTGCTTTCGCTAATTGAAGACCCTCCCGGTATAGCACGTGCACCACAATGGGTGCTTAAACGTGCTGACTGGGATAAATTTCGCGAGCTCGCCGTATTTGTACAACCCTTTCTCCGGACGTCGATGTTAATATTGCCCATTTTTACTTCGACGGTCATCATGGCGGCGAGGGAATCTATCCCTAAATCCTCGCCAAACCCGCGCCACCATCCTGTTCCCTGGTGGAACGAGGAGTGTAGATTGGCTATTTCTGACCGTCGAAGAGCATTACGTCTCTTCCATCGGCGTCCTACCTTGGATAATCTAGAATCATTCCGGATTATGCGTGCTCGAGCTCGCCGTATCATTCGTGAAAGCAGAAGAGAGTCTTGGAGACAGTTTATATCTACCCTTACAATTTCCACTCCCACAACTAAGGTTTGGGACAATATTCGTAAATTACGTAGTAGCAAAAATACCATCAATAACATACCTGCCCTCATGTCAAATGGTACGCTTGTCTCCTCCCCTGTGGAGGTCGCCAATGTATTGGGCTCTATGTTCACCGCCATATCTAGCACTTCAAGCTACTCAAATGAGTTTGCAGCGCATAAGCGGAACATAGAGCGCCATTCTATTGACTTTGGTCAGAGTCAGGGGGAGGATTACAACTCCCCCTTTACTTTAGATGAACTGACCTATGCCATGTCCCAGGCGGGTAGCACAGCTCCTGGCCCCGACGACATTAATTATGAAATGTTGCGCCAGTTACCCCCTGCTGGACGAGCATGTCTGTTGGACCTCTACAATAGTGTTTGGGAATCTCGTCAGTTCCAACACTGTGGAGGCAAGCAACAATTATCCCTCTATATAAAAGTGGCAAGGAAAAATTAGAACCAACTAGTTATAGACCGATAGCCTTAACTAGTTGTGTATGCAAAATATTGGAAAAAATGATAAATAAACGATTAATATGGTATTTAGAATCCCGCAATCTACTATCAAATATTCAATGTGGTTTTCGCCGCAACCGATCTACGGTGGATCATCTCGTCCGTCTCGAGACGGCAGTTCGTGACGCCTTTCTCCATAAACAGCATCTTTTGGCAGTTTTCTTTGACTTGGAGAAAGCGTACGATACCACATGGCGGTACGGCATTTTAAAAACCCTTTTTAACTGGGGGTTCCGTGGGAACCTCCCTGTTTTTATAGCTAATTTTATGTCAGATAGACACTTCCGGGTAAGGTTAAACAACACCTTATCCGATGATTTTATTCAAGAAAATGGGGTGCCCAGGGCAGTATTTTAAGCTGTGCGTTGTTCGCCATTGCAATAAATGGCATTGTGGACAACGTACACCTTCCTGTCCGTTCATGCCTCTTTGTGGATGACTACGCAATTTATTGTAGTTCATCGAGTCTCCACAGGGCTGAACGGCAGATACAACTCTCTGTCAACAATCTATGGTCGTGGGCATCGCGTAATGGCTTTCGCTTCTCTTCAGCCAAGACGACGGTCGTCCACTTCCATAGATTACGTGGAATACAACAAGCCCCCAGTATTTTAATGAATCACGTTGTTTTACCTGTCTCGGAGACCGTAAAGTTTCTGGGACTTTTATTTGATTTTAATTAACTGGATTCCCCACATCAAAGACCTGAAAGCGAGGTGCATAAAAGCACTCAACCTGCTTAAAGTGGTTAGCGGTCGGTCCTGGGGGGCTGATAGGGAAACCTTGATGCGCCTGTATAGGGCCTTGGTAAGATCGAAACTAGATTACGGCAGTTTAGTGTATGCATCAGCGAGACCTTCGGCGTTGAAGATGCTGGATAGTGTCCACCATGCTGGCATACGACTGGCTACTGGTGCATTTCGTACCAGTCCAGTCGTCAGCATCTGTGTCGACGCCGGTGAGCCCCCTCTCTCTTACCGGCGGTCCTATCTTCTGGCATCTTACGTTTCAAAACTTCACTGCATGCCGGAGCATGTTGCCTACCGACCTGTGTTTCATCCCCTAACCGTGTCTTGTATGAAACCAAATGGCGTAGTGCAAGGCCGGTTGGGATCAGGATGCTATCGGTATTCGACACGTGTGGGATAGTCCTGCCAAAGGCTATCCCCACATACCCAGGTCGAGTTTCTCCCTGGAAGATTCGCCTACCTCAATGCCATTATGATCTTGCCAAGTTCCCTAAAGCGACCACCCCGCCGATTATATATGAGAGGACATTTAATGAGCTCCTCTCCACTCGCTTTCAGGGCTTTGAGCGCATCTATACGGATGGCTCCAAGTGTGGGGCTTCCGTGGGATGCGCATTTGTTGTGGAGGGAAACAATTTTAAATTTGGTTTACCTGGTGAATCCAGTGTTTTTATGGCTGAATTATACGCCATTTTTAAATCTCTGTGTTTTGTGTATCGTAAGTGTCACCGTTCTGTTCTCATCTGCACGGATTCCATGAGTGCTCTGTTGACATTGTCCACCCTTTACTCTTGGAATCCCCTGGTGCAGATGATACATGAGCAAATTTTAAAAATTGATTCATTAAGCACCCGGCTCGCCTTTTGCTGGATTCCTGGTCACGCCGGTCTCTCAGGAAATGAACTGGCTGACCAAGCGGCCAAGGAGGCGGCACGCCTGCCTCCGGAGGCGAGTATGGGTGTGATGTTTTTAGATCTAAAGGGTTATGTTCGGCGTGGGGTCTTACGCACCTGGCACGAGCAGTGGGTTTCGACCCCTGCTCAGAACAAGCTGCGGTCCTTCAGGGACGGTGTGTTCGCGGTGGCCCTCTTCTATACGAAAGTCCAGAAGAGAGGAGGTCATCGTGACAAGGCTCCGCGTCGGACACACAGCGTTGACCCATGGATTTTTATTGAGAGGGGACCCACCTCCAGTGTGTGAGTTTTGCGATGCTCCCCTTAGTGTGTACCACATTTTGGTGGAGTGTCGCAAGTATGCCCCTATCCGCCTGGCACTTAATTTTAAAGGTGACCTTCGGTTTTTACTACGCGATAGCGCGGATGGAGTTATATGTTTACTTCGTTTTATACGCCAGGCGGATCTTTTTAATGCTATTTGAGTCACTTTTATAAAGTGACTCATCTGGACTTTCTCATATTGAGTTTTTTTTTAACATTTTAGTATATTTAAATATGTTTGTTTTGTCTTTTTAAGGTATTATTTTAACACGTTTTATGATTTTAATGTGTTAAATTTTAATATGTTTGTTTTGTAATTTTAACGTAGTGTATACACCTGTGGTTTTATTTTAGCAGGTGTATCACTTCTTTTATTCTAATAGCCCATTTGAGTGCTCCTATGGAGTGTCTCAAATGGGCATTTTCTCATATTGAGAATAACTGTTTTTAAATTAATTTAAAAATTTTATTATTGTATATTGTTTTATATTTTATCTCTCCACCTGTTTATTCTAACAGGTGGACTATGTGATGTCTCTTCCCATTGGGGATTCTACAGTGTTTAATTTATTTTTAAAGGCCCTAATGACCTTACTGTGTCGACGGGCCTCAAAACAATAATAATAATAATGTATCATATAATTTATACCAAGAGTCCATTTGAGCACTCCTATAGAGTGTCTCAGATGGTGAATGTTTTATCTCTTTCCCCTATGGGGATTTTATTATGTTTTTAATATATTTCAAGGCCCTAATGACCTAGATGTGTCGATGGGCCGTTAAACAATAATAATAATAATATTTTTGTGGTATATATTGCTTCGTTCGAATATAGCCACACCTACGCTAGCCCGATCAAAGAAAGGCTTGTCAGTACGATACACATCGTACCCACGAAGCATCGGGTTGTCATTTGGGCGGAAGTGGGTCTCTTACAAACACAAGATGGAAGGATGCAGGGAAGAAATTTGTTGTTTAATTTCCTCTACACGAGCATAGAAACTCCTACAAAGCCATTTTAGTAGCGACATACTTTATTAGTATAAGAATTAATTATCCTCGCAATCCATGACACTATATCTCTTAAAAATAAAAATTGGTTGAGGAACTTTTTAGTTCCTCTTGCCTTTCCCAGTCTCTCCTGGACCTCCCGCTTCAGGAGAGGCTTCGGTTTATTTTGGAGAGACTGGTTAGTCGGATCCTTACGCGAAGGCTTTGTTAGGCCTTCGAAGCTTTTTTAATAAAATTTCTTTCGGCAGTCTCTCTCTGGTCCTTCTTCAAGGCACCAGTGGGACTTGCCTTGGCGGCCTCACCTGTTTCACCACTCATCCCGGCCTCTGGAGCCCAGAGGCGAGGGTGAGTGACTCAGCAGTGGCCGCACGTAATTTATTTCCTCGAGTGGGGCTCGGGGGTTTTCCCAGAGGGGGTCTCCTCGGGGGTACAGGTCGTGGTGGCGACTTTTGTGAGGGTGTCGCCACTTGTATTATTTTTTGCATCACCACAGATGATGCCGGCTGTTTTTGTTTGTCTCGAATAGAGATGAGTGGCACAGGTCTTGTAGTAGGAGTCTTTTCAATATTAACTGCGCAGTGGCAGTAAGGGCTATTTATATTTTGGGTGACAATTTGGCTGTAGGAACTTTGAAATACCGGAGCTTGCAGTGCAGTATACTCTTTGCGTGCCTGGGCATAAGTGATCTTCTTTTCTGTTTGGATCTCCAGGACTTTTTTCTCTACTTTCCAATTCGGACAGGACCGAGACCAGGCAGAATGAGGACCCTTGCAATTAATGCAGAATTTAGGAGACTCGCATGGTTGTTCGTGAGCCTCCTGTCCACAATATGCACATGTTGGCTTACCACGGCATCGCATTTTCGTATACCCAAACTCCTGGCACTGAAAACAGCGCCGAGGGTTGGGGACATACGGCCGGACCCTGAGCACGTGGAAGCCAGCTCGGACCTCCTTTGGTAAGGAAGGAGTGGCAAATGTAAGAATGTAACTGTCGGCGTTCTTCACTACATCGTTCCTTTTGATGGTGATCCTATATACTTCGGTGACATGTTGGGGGGAAAGCTCCTCACAGATGTCCTCAATGCTTACGCAGTCGAGGTCATAGCAAGTGACCACTCCCTTGCAAACATTGAGGAACCTGTGTGGCTCCACCTTCACCTTTAAATGGGGCTCAACAGTATGGTAGTTATTGCCATTATTTTCGCTGTCTGAAGGTCATTTTCAGTCTGGATCATAATCGTGCCATCGCGCAGTTTTCTAATTGAAACCCCAGACTCGGCAGCTCCACTTATCACTCTTTCGAGGACAAATGGGCTGACACGCCTGAGGTTCTCATTTTTTTCTATTCGAGACATTACCAGGATGCGGGGCTGGGGCCTCACCACTTCCTGGATTTTGAGTTAATTGAGTTAACATAAAAAACATAGCCATTGTGACTTCAAATATGTATACATCAAATAAATATCACACACAAAAAGGAAATTATGATTAGTATGGTCATGGTCGATTTAAAATACTGTTGAACTTGTTTTTAAAATGATAAATGAACACAGGAATCAAAGATTCCGAGTTTGATTCTTGTGTCCAGGTGTAATTTTTTTTAAATTATTTTATTTTAATTGAAATAGGCCACCTTGCCAACCTTTTTTACAATGTGTGTGTGATATTTAATTTAAATTCACAGTTAAAAAAGACAATATAAATGTTTAAATCACATAAAAAGTCACCAAAAGAAAAGTTTTGAGTCTTAGAGACAAACATAAATGGATTTGTTAAGATGGTATAATTAAGATAGAAAGACCCGCTTTCATAGTCACATTGTTTAAGGCATCCCTCACGATAGACAAGATTGTTGATGAGTGATGGATGAGGGTTCGATCCCAAATGGGTGTACCGAGTCTTTTATCTACAAGATTTTCCACTCTCTCTTCCCCCACAAAAATGCAGGTGCACTTCTGCTAAATTCAACCATGCTCATCCGTAATTAATTTGTGTGGTTAGTACATATGCGTGTGACCTGAAAATGGTAGTAATACATGGGTCTGGAAATTTAAAAAATATATATTCAATGAATAATACATTGTGATCATAATATCCATATTTGAGAATCTATGCGATATGTAGTATCAACAAGGAACAAATCTTATAGTACATATATATTCTTTGTTTAACGAATTTTGTACCATATGCAGAGATCTTTATGAATTTGATCAAGACCTCTTGACCAAGATAAACCTAAAAAATCAGTTTGTAGGCACATAAATAGTTGGCTTTGGTTGACGTGAAGAAATAATCTAACCACTAGAAAAATTTCTGGATATGGATATTAATTTTTCAATTTAAATATTATTACTCAATCTTTAAATGACATGAGGAATATTGAAAATTTCAAATGAGTACACAAAATATAATATAAACTTTTTCTTGTTTAGCTTTAACGTTTGATGTGCCTAATTTTCCCCATTTCATCGTCAAATTCTATTATTATCTCATTTTCATGCACTTAAATCACTAATAAAATGTTACATTGTCTAAATGTTCATCATATTTTATTCTAATCTGACAACTCCAATTACTATCACTACCAGCTAGAAGTGCACAAAGAGTCACGAATATAAAATTACTGGAAGCATCATTATCAAGCGTTTCCAGTCTGTGATCGGTTCAGTTTTGTAAAACACCGTCATTTTGGTCTATCCTTTGAGCTAAAGCTTTCCAGCCAAATCTACTAAGAGTGGTTTTTCCGAAAGCGTTTCCAACTCTCCTTACATGCAAATACTGGTAGATTACCTCTGAAATGCTTATTTCCTTATCCTTAACTAATTCAAGTATTTATCATGTTTATAGACTGTGCATGCATAATGGTGCGATGACTGAAAAAAAAAAACCTATCCTAATGTTTCTCTTCACATATCAATAATTAAAATGGTTACGAATGAATGCTTGTCGTATGAAATGGCCTTGTTCATGGGGGCCAATAGGAGCAGGATTTGCTTGAAACTCTTGCTGAACCCAAGGAAACTCGTCTTCAGGCAATTCATCATTGAAGCGTCTGGATATGCTGTATAGCACAGTGAATGATTTAGGGACGTTTCCAAATTTTGGTGAGACAGCGAAAGCGACGTTTCCAGACTCCCAAGGTACGTTCAACACCGTTTCGCGTGCTGATATGTGCTCTGTTGTACCTCGTCTCAGCCATGGATTGTGGATTGCCTAGAGGTGTGAAGAGGTATGGAAGACACGAGTACCCATTGTCTCCCAAGAGCAAACCTTGATGCATCCGTCCCTCCTCAAAATCCTTTGAAGTCCACTGGCTTCAAAAATAGTAGCATCATGGAAACTGCCACCTCTTCTGCAGCTTACATCCACAATTTCCATGTTTTCACCAGCAGCCACCCGTAAATAAACAAGAAAAATATAATAACTATGGTCTACAGCAAAACATACACAAATAGTTAAGTAAATTTTATATTTTTTAATAATTCAAGATTTCAGTTGATTATTTTGAAAGCTTAATAAAGTATGTACCAACTCACAGACTGCACCGTCTAATGCACTACTCTTGCAGTAGACTTATAAGACTGCCTATGGCAGGGTTCGATTCCAGTCAGGTGCAATGAGGGTGGTTTTCCCTAAATGGTTTCCCAATATTTCTACACAAATGCGGGTGCACTTCAAACAACTCACCTATCTCATCCCTTATCCAGTAGCAAAATTAATATAATAACAGTTTGTCCTTTGTTTTGTTTTATCAGACAATGAAAGTGTAACATAAAATCTACTTCCTTATTATAGTTTGGCTGGACATACAATCAAGTTACTTGGGACCAGATCACACTGTATTCCTAGACCAGGGGCTCTCAAACTTAATAAACGAAGGGCTTCATAAGGATATTTAAGGTGTTCTATGAGCCATACCAAAAAATAAACATACATTAATTTTATATATACAGACACTTGAGCCAACATAATTATCCTTTATCTTCCCAAAACAGATTGCTAAGGAACTGTACCCCAAAGTTTGGATGTTTTGACCACACTTTTCCAATAATGCCGCCAGCCGCATATGTTGTGGATTAAGGTATTTTGTGTAGAGCATACACCATCATTTCATCATTCAAATTATTTAATTTTTGTCAAAATGTCTACAAGCTGAATGAACCCATTCCACTGACCCGATTTGGCCTGCAGGCCAGAGTTTTGAGGACCCATGGTCTTAATATAGGCCTACAAATAGTGATTTTTTTTCAAGCCATGACTGAAATATCCGAAATGGCCTACCGGTAATTTTTAAAATGAGTATATAAGTTAGACATATTCTTTAAAATAATAACTGAATCAAACATTATGCATAGGCTGCTACTAGTAGTTTGTTTTTACAATAAAAACAATGTTGCAAGATAACCCAAATGTGAAGAATTACCAACAAAATTAGGGCCTAGTTAAATATGTTCTAAGTCCTAGGCTGGATTTCTATGCTATAGAAGGCTATTTTTAGAAATCTTATCCCTGTAGCCTAGGTTTAAAAAATATCCCAACCCTTTACTTAAAAAAATGTTCTTTCTTGAAAACACTCCACACTCTTCATTCCTAATTCACTGAGGTTGTTCGCAATGACATAGACCTACATAGTGAAATTAGTTTGTTTTTTACCAAGGCAGTGAATGCATCCTCAAATTGATTTGTCTCCTATTTGTGAGTATTCCAATAAAATCAAAGAAATTATTGCTATCTCATTGAACATAGCATAATATTGATAGAGAAATCAATTTGATCAAGATCTTGTACAACTTATACTTGAAGAAATTGGGTTGTGTGCACCAACTAGGCTTAAACTACCATATTAAAAATAAATAGACTTAAAACAAACAAAACAATTATGTAAGCTACGACTAACTTGTGTCTTTCTTTAACTTTTGTAATAAAAGTTTTGTGTTTACTAAACTGATGGTTTTTATTTTATTTTTATTTTTAACCAGAACAAGTGTTAAGATGCTTTGCTAAAAATCAAACTTCTTTTTTACTAGAAAAAAATATCCTCTAGCTCTATTTATGTTACAATTCATTGCTTTGTTAGAAGGCAAATCACAAAGTAGGCCTACCCCTAGTGTGATCCATAGAGTCAAAAATATTTTTTTAAATATGCCATAAGTATACTTACCATAAGTCCTATAGTAATTAGCCTATATTTTACATACCTGTACATTCAAAGAAAACCATCCATGTCTGTTTCGGTAAATTTCGGGTCGTACACCACCAGGATTTTTGATAGGTATGTGTGTGCCATCTACACACGCCACCACGCCAGGGAAACCTCTAATTTCATAAAACCACCGCATTGCTTTGCGACAGTCAGCTTCTGTTGCAGGCAGCTTTACGAAATCTTTTGTCCTTTCAGCCAAGAGTCCAGAGATTGTATGGACTATGCCCCCTGCAGTTGCTTGACTCACTCCGTGTAAGTCTCCAGAAACTTGCTGTGAAATAATACAATCAAAACATAAATAAATGAAAATATATAAGTAATGATAGCCTAATATAATAGGCCTACTGTAAAATAACCTTTAGATTTATCTTAATTAGTCTATAAATGGCAGCAAATAAAAATTGAAACCAATTTTGCTATCCATTCTTTGTTTACATTGGTTCTTGAATAGCCCCGCTGTGGTGTTTCATTGTCAACTATTAAAGATATTTTTGTGGATGACCGCAAGAGTGCAGCATATAAATTGTTTTCAATATAGTTAGAGAAACAAATGATAGGTAGAGTTAGAGCAGCTATGTGTAGAGTTTTAGCAAGGGCATTAGAATGGGATAATTAAAAGTATCTCGGTATGACTAATGTCTACAGTAGGCTTACTTCTGAATTTAAGACTTTTCACCAAACTTTATCACTAGGCCACCCACATACAAGGCTACCGGTATTTGGTCACCAAGAGGAAGCACTTGATGGGTGTTGATACAGCTAAAAAACGATAGTGGGGTTACAAGGCTTACATCTTAACAGAGCAAGGCAAATTTAGGTTATATTTATATAATATATTTTAGCTCTAAATTATTTTCAAAATTTAAATGTTGAGTATGCTATTACAGATATTTATACTTGACAATATTTTCATTATTTATATTTGTTTAAACGAGAAGTTTCAAATCTTATTAAAGGCCTATGCCTGTATTCTAACTAGGCCTACAAGACACTTTTCTTGATTGATGATATGCATAAAATATAAACAAACTTTAAGAGCATTACTATTTGATCAGGTTGGGGCAATATAGCACGACTACACTCACGATTTTAGAGTGATATTTCCACTTTTTAAAATTATGTAAAATCATTAAATATAGTCCAATCTATAAGAATTAAATTAAATATGTTGTTGAATGTTAGTTATTCCAAAGTTTTGATTGAATATATAAACATCAAGACGTCAAATAGAAATCAATGGTAATACTTTTTTCTCCATAAAATATCATACCCGTCTCTCTCATTTTAGGTCCAACTTTAAATTTAAAATAAAGAATACAAGTAGTTCTTTGATTTATGTACCTGAATGTTTCCTGTGGCGTAAACTCTCAGTGCCAGAATCAACTTTTGAATAGAGGGTAGAGGTAGACCTCTTTGGTCGGTTTTCTTCAACAAATCTTCAACCAGAGGATGCAAAATATTTACTACATTATCTTTACTGAACCGAAATCGCATCCGAAACTCATCTTCACTATAAAATTCTAAAGGATTGTCAATATCACGTAAATAACGTTTGGGGATTAAGTTTGTCGCATCTTCCTTGAAATCAACCAGTCCTTCTATAACATCGTCGATGTCATCTAAATTATCCAACTCTTCCCACTCCATTACTTTAAGTTATAACAATAACGTTGTCGAATATTTAATTATAATCAACTAAATAAATATGGCGATTGCACAAGAAACAAAAAGTGCTCGTCTGCTCGTCGCTAGTGCTTAGAAGTTATCGCCTATTGGCTTGCCAGCCAGGTACTGCGCAAACAAATGCGTGTTGGATCAGTTTTGGTGACCCACGGATTCACCAATTTATTACCCATAATGCAACGGGAATATATTACCCAGCAAGCAAGGTATGGTTTATCATTACCGTTTTGTATTTTGGGTATGGACAGGCAAACCCCTAACCAAGGTACGCGCAAGGTATGGTATATCATTATGGCTCTTACATATGCCTCTGGGTTGACATAGCTGATCGTTGACAGCAAGTTGTCAAAATCTCTCAATGCGTTGCTCAGCGACGATTTGAGGTTGTTTGTTCCAACATGTAAAATCACACACTCAAAGTATGGGACAACCTCTTCTGCAACAGGAATCATGTCACCAACACAGCACCCAGGGAAGGAAATCACAGTAACATTGGAGTCAAAATGGTGAGTGAAATACTTCACCATGAACTCTCCTAAAATCACAAGCCTAGACCTACTCTTAAACTAAACAAGTAACTCTTACACTTATTCCTCAAACAGTAAGGTGTATTTTGAGGACGTATCCGGTAAGGTGGGATCCGACCCATTTATATTTTTTGTTAATTTGTTCTTCCGCTGTCGGTTCTGGCTTCGGGGAGCTGGGAGGACCGTCGCCTAGACCTAGGGCGAGAAGTCTCAGCTGCACTTTTTTTTTATTGGCGAGGCATTTTATGTGTGTTCTTCTTGGGTCTGAGAGGGGCAGGGGGTGATAGTCGACTAGATGATACGGAGGAGGAAGAGAGAGGGGTCGTAATAGGTAGGCGGGTTGCGTGAGAAAAGGTTTCGGGGGACAGAGGGTGGGATGACGCGGATGGATATAGGAAGGATGTCGGTGTGAGGAGGGCCTTGAAGATGTGATATTGTTCTGCCCTGGCCTTGCGGTGTATACCTCCTTTGCTGCGTCGGTACTAGAATGGTGTTGGAGGGAGGCCCAAATGGCTCAGCGCAAAAATATAAAGGGGGGGGGGGGGGTGAAGGATAAAATGGCAGCCCGAATGGTTCTGAGCGCTGAGGAATATTAGGGTTAAGAAATGAAACCAGATCTATAGGTATGAGACAGGTGAGGTTTATTCTTTATTTTCTTCTTATCTCCGTACATGTGCAATCTCTATCAGCGAGAGGAGGGTGGGCCCAACCCTTCTCCTCGGTCTTATTCTCTAACTTATTCTAGCATATCTATTTTAGCCTTATACTTATCTAAGACTAAGACAACTGCATCATTATTACATATTTTTACCATTGAATAGGTTTTTTTTGTCCTTTTATTGTTTACGGTCTTTGACTTGATCGAGCCCTTTGTCCTGGCGCGATCTCTTAGAGTGTTTAGAACTAGTGGACTGGGCCTCGGGGAGGACAGTGACCCATCTAGCGGACCGCGTGGGGGAGGGGCTCGAGGAAAAAGGGGTGTAGGGGCGACGTGGTCTCGGTCGCACAACACATTTTTCATTGGTTAAAGTACCTAAAAAGTAATAATAGCAAGAAACTTGAATATATTTTTACTAAAGAAGAAAAAATACAAAAGTTTAATAATTAATATGAGAAACACAAATACTTAATTGGCTCAGTTCCAAAGTATGAGTAAATTGCTCCGGTCTCAGAAAGTCTTATATAAAGCTTTATGAAAAATAAAATTATTATAAGCCATCACAATTCTAAAACCAAGATTAGTATAAAATCACTGTGCTGTTTCATCAGAGTCCATATCACAATAGCACGGAGGGCATATTACCATTTTATGCTCTCCATACAAGCATCTATTACATCTTGTACAAAACTCATTTCCTTTCCTATCTTTAGTTTTATCACACAAATCACATCTTCTTCTCTTCCTGGATGATGGTAGCTACTTTCTTTCAACTTTCTCTTCCTCTTGCATTCCCAACACTTTACTAATCGTGGTCCGTAGTTCCTTCGGAAGATGTTTGTTTTGAACCCTCTTTATCATCAATGTTTTGGTCAAGGCAAATGCTAAGTTTTTTAGAAAATTTGATCTTGCATCGTTTGAATAAGAGTCTTCATCACAGTTCCATTTGTAAAGTACGAAACTATTCACTCCAGCAATGTCTAAAATTCCGTATAAGAAACGCATGGGCCAACGGCGACTCTTCCTTTTTGTTGTGTTATGACAAAGCTTGTCAAGGACGTCCACTCCTCCTTTTGTCAAATTATAAAATTATATGATCTCAGGTATCTTAGAATTTTCGTTTATTTCCCTGTGAAATGCACGGATGAAATCAATAGTACTTTTTTTGTGTTTTTTTGGTGTGTGGGAAATCAGCATTTTATCGTGTTGATGTAAAAAACAAGAAGACATCTCTGCCGTACCTGACAACATTGATGGTGGTATTTGTGGTTTATTCTTCCGTAGAGTCCCTACAAAGGTAAGTTTTCTCTTGCGAAATTCTTCAGTCAACTCATAAGAAGAAAACCAGTTGTCTGATGTCACATTTCTGTTGCTTCCATACAGTGGTTTAGTGCGCTGTAGTACGTATTGAGTAGGCAAAGATAGGTCACCTTTTTTCTTCTCGCGTTCTTACCCTACATATGGTATGCCTCCCATAAAATAAAAAGTTCTGGCTTCACACAATGAGATAATTTTTAGCCCATATTATCAGGCTTATTTGGAATGTACATCTTAAAGGGGCATCTACCGCGAAAGTTAAGACGTGTCTCGTCGACTGTAAGATACTCTAATGGCGTGTAGAATTCTGCACATTTATTTTCAAATACATTCCACATTTCAAGAAAGCAGCAAACTTGTCACTAGACTTGCGAATTTCTCTTGTATCTTTATCTTCAAACCGAAGGTTCGCGAGGTGAAAATCAATTTTTTTTTCATTGAACTTCGAAAAATGGGGGGGCCGAATATGGGGTGAAACATATCATCAGGGTTTAAGCCTGAATTTTTCAAAAAAGCACTCATATATAACACTCCAATTAAAGCACTGATCTCCATGGCGTTAGTAGGAGATATGAACCATTGCACTGAATTGTACCTAATTTTTGCTCTTTAAATTTCTTGGTTTGTATGGCACACTATTTTGTCTAGCATTTCATCTGTGAAAAATAACGAAAATAGCTTTAACTCATCTGTTATCCCTCGCGCTTTGCCCTTAGGCCCCGGAAGATGAATGACTATGTTTGCAGAAGGTGCCTTTGAAAATTTTGAAAATAAAGGTTTATCTGTCCATATTGTATCATTATCTTTCCCGAGCAAGAAATTTCTGTCTCCATCTAGGTCAACTGGGTTTAATCCTATTGCTTCATGAATGTCTGTTACCTCTTCTGAATCAAAAATATCGTCTACATTGTCGTCATTATGTAAAATATCGTCATTCGTTTCAGAGCACGTTTAAACAAGATGATCATCCAATTCGTCGTCAGACTCTTCTTGTAGACGTAATTCTCGCAAAATCTCCTCGGGAGTGGAAAAAAAGTTTTTCCCTCCATCACTTTAGTACTGAAAAAAAAAAACTCTGTCAAAGTCGTAAAAAAAATCTATAACCTTAACAGTAAGGTGGGTCGTATCCGACCCGGGAGAGCGCGAGCGCGTATGTAAATGAATATAGAATGGACATACCACTTACCTTGCACACCATGAAGCTAGGAGGCCTAGAGAACAACTGGGAGAAAGGATAACAGGGGCCCCGTGACCTTGAGATAAACAGCGCATGCGCACTACAAAGAAAACTGCTGTCTGGGTTGCATCCGACCCGGACCTTACTGTTTGAGGGTTAAAAAGCTATTACACTGGTAATATACATTTACGGTCCTCAGGGCGGAAGTGACGTCATGAAGGTAGTGGGATGGGGTTTTGGTATAGGCGCTTATACATGCATATAGTTTTCAGGGTAGGTAGGGGAAGTTAGGGGAGGGCGGGAGGGTGGTGTGTGTGTGTTGATGATGGAACGGTTGGCGAGGGGAGCGACGGGCGTGGGAGGGTTTTTTTCTCTCTCTTTACCTCTCAGAGTGAGATGGGGTTTTGGTATAGTCGCTTATACAGAGGGGGATATTTACAGGGCAGGCATGTGCAGTTATATTTTTTTCTTATAGGCCCTTATACACGCAGATGATTTTCAGGGCAGTGGTATGTGAGGGGAGGTAAGGGGTGCGTAAGGGTGGTAGTGGGGTTGGTTTAAACATGCCGGCGGTGAGGGGTGCGGGAGGGGTAACCTCCGCCTGTATACATTGCTCCTTGCAAGTATTGCTTCTCTCTCTCTCTCTCTTACAAGGAACTTAGTAGTTTTCTTCATCTTTAGGAGATTCCACACCTGGACACGGGGATCTAACCCGGGACCTTTGTGAGTTATCCAGGAATCTTCCCGTGCACGGGGGGTTAAGGCAAAGTCTATGATGGACGTGCGGAAATCATCGGCTACTGAATAGCTCTGTATTGGCGTATTAAGCCAAAGTCCAGGGTTTGATTCCAGTGTCCAGGTGTCATTTTTCAATTTTCAGAATATGATCCCGTGAGATGGCGCAAAAACAAAAAGTCCCTTGACACGCGTGTCTACTTGATAGGTTACAGGGAAGCACGGGGAAATATCTAGACTTGATCAGAGTTGAGTTTACAAAGAAGAGTCAATCTTAATTAACGGGGAACTTTAAAAGCGGGTGGGTGATCTCACAGGTATACACTTATACCTAATATGAGACCTAAATAATGATACCAAGGTTTTGGTATTGAATAATTAATGAAGAAAGATACTAAATTATTTATGGTAGCTACCTCGCATCTAATTAGGTTCCTCCATGTTCATCTTTAACCCCTTAGACACTATACTATAGGTACGGTCCAATCTTCATACAGTAGTAAAAAAAACATATTCTATGTAGCCAAAATTAATAAGATTTCACTATAATGTTAATGCTTTTTTTGTAGATATTAATAATATCCGGTAAATGCTAAACATGTAGATGACATGACGTGAGGTATGAAAGCATTAAAAAGATTCATTCCAAACTCTAGGTATTGTTACCTCTCAGAATATAATCTTAAATGGATACTCTTTTATTTCTATGTAATGTCTCTCTCTCTATCTTTCTTTGCTCAGAACATAGTCTTAATAATGATACATTCTAAACTATTTAATGTGGAAATTCTTAAGATTAAATATCTTCTGTACAGCGAGTAAAATTTCATCTTTCTTAACAGGATCGTGAACTAAGGTTAAACAAATAGTACAACCTCTTATTTAATGTGTATATTCTTAAGATTACAATGATACATACATATATATATTCAGTACAAAGATTATTAAAAATTAAATTCTTTTCTCAGGAAAAAATAAGTCTTTCATTCGGTGCATACAATGATTATATATAAAGTCTTTGGGTGAACACCCACGCGTCTCACCGTCATAGAACGTGACAATACATTACATTTTAGGGATTGGAGGAGTACTTCTAAACAGATTAAACCAATACCATTTTAGAAAACATTCTATACTAGTCAAAAGTAAGAAGTGAATTTGATTTAGAATTTAAGACTTAAGAGATATCGCTCAAAAAATATATAGAAAGATCAGTCAATATCTTGCTGTCGTACCAACACTTAGTATCCTTTACAACGACTTTTGTAAGTTTGTTCGATAATTCTTATTCCTTGAAACAAACTATTGAAATTAACAAGCTTTGTTGATCTTCCAACCAATTAAAAATACAAAAACTTTAGCTAACGTGAGCAAACAATCAAACAAAAACTTACATTACTCTTTTTTTTTAGACTTATCATTCATCACCTTACATACTGCTAAATTAATGATGAATTATTTATTAAATGTGTAAAGTTTTCATTATTTGACAATATGTTAACCTAATTTTACTTTTTGATCTGCGTTACTATCTACATTCTAGAGGAAAATATCTCATCAAACAGTAAGGTGTTTTGTCAACAACAGATAAGACTTAGAATATTATAAAATTATCTAAATCGATTATATCCGTTATCCTATGAATTAAAATGTATACGTGCCAACTCTAATACAAATGTGTAAAGTTTTGAGCATTATACCTAAGCCTTAAATTCTAAATCTAGATTAAACCAAGTTTAAATAATATGAGAGAATCCTATCGAAACAAACTATTGAAATCAACACGCTTTGCTGATCTTTGAACCAATTAAAAATACAAAACTTTAGCTAGCGTGAGCAAACAATCTAACAAAGAAACATTCAACAGTGGAGCTAAATTCTACACTTGATTTAATTCTGATCTAAACATAAAAAAAGATATATTTACGTTTTTCCCTCAATGTTGACAGCCTAAAAGTTAAATACTGCCATCGTGTTATAACTAACAGAATACAAATTGACTCTTTCAAATTACCTTTGTAATTAAGAGAGACGGCTAAAAATGTATACAAGAAATCGGATATATGAACTTTTTTACAAATGTCCTGTCCAATGTTGACAGTCTAAAAAGTTAAATACTGTCATTGTGTTATAACTATCAGAATACAAATTGACTCTTTCAGATATATTAACTTTTACAATTGTCCTGTTCATGTAGTTTGATAACTAACCAATTTACTAAAAAAGTTTTGAGTTTGCTTTAAATTTTAAAAACTAGATTATTGGAGGTCAACAGTATTTGAATTAGTTACACTGCGTACTCCCCTTACACATCCTCACCTAGTCAGATCGCAAAAGTCTTGTCTAATCAGACTCAAACCATTCGTTGAGTAGTCGCACATTTTCCGTGGCGCACGAGTAGATACTACCGGAATGAGTAGAACACTTGTCTACCTCGTACAGTTTTATAAGCTTACTCAGAGAAGGGCAGCCGAGTTTGCCTAGCTCGCAAAAGTTATACTTATCATTATCGTCGGCGATGATACTCTGTAACTACGTCATTTTCTCAGTTCCTATAATATAGATTGATAACCGTGATGTGTACCGTTCTAGATGAGAAATTATGATAGAACGAAGATTCGAGTACTGTACTTCTCCATCGCAACAAGATAGCCCGTGATAATACTCACTCGCCCAATCTACATTTCTCCTGCTCGATGCGGAGAGGTTATCGATCTTGAATGGAGGAAGAAACTTGTAGTTGGCCTCCTCAAAGGGTTCGAAATGTAGAACGCTCACCTCCTTGAATATGAATACTATTTCATCACTCGAGTATCCTTGCACGTCGATCAACATAGCGAACCACCTTACTGTTTGCAGAGATATTTTCCTCTAGAATGTAGATAGTAACTAATGTTTTCATCTAGAAGGGTTAGCTCTATATATAGGGAACGAGAGTATTCTAAGCCACACCCTCCACGGAACGTGTGACTCTATGACTTGGAAAGTTCATAGTTCATCTTGCACAGATGTTCATGCGTGTAAACCATAAGCTACGTTCTTAAGCCCTTGTTCAGAGTGCAGCTTACGAACAGGATTAAGATCAGGGGATACCCGCATCGTGAGGGTGGAAGTTATCCATCAAGATTACAGCAGCTGCGAACGGTGAACCTTACTCCCGATCGATACATCACTAGAAAACCAGTCCTCGTACTCACCAACGCACGTAATACGGGACTTAGATGCGAGTTAGATAAACTTATATCTACTCTCGTATTCAACCTTCGAATCATATGCTCTGCAACTGTAACCCAATAGCATGAACGGGTAGTAAGACGCGGTGCTAAAAGTAATCCATGCAGCATTCAAGCGACGTGACACTCGTACCGCACATCACGTCAACGATCATAGGGTTTCCAGGTATATTGAACAGTTTCATAATTCCATTATATTCAGCCACACTTGAGGCGTATTAAGTCTTGACTACGACCCAGTTAAGAGCCCTGCGTTAACACGTGCTACCTGCTTGTGACAAGTCCCCTGCATAATGGTGATACAGCAACCAGACAAACGCGTCTAGTTTTGGCAAGCCCCTGCATGTTGGTGGTACAGCAACCAGACAAACACGTCTTTAAGAGGGGCCACCTCAGTAATCAAGAAATGGTTCACGTTAAAATGAAGTCGAAAGATTTCCTTTAACATTCCTCTAACAAAGAGATATATTTTTTTATATGCTCATAACAGAAAGTTTTAAGCTATTTGAGAACTAGCAGCGATTTATACTTTGTCCCTGACCAAAGCTGCTGTCTTCAATGATCATGCTAGTGCGTTCCATAACATGCCTGCCACGCCTCTCAACTCAAGTTTAACAGGGGTCTTAACGTAATTCTCTCGCAGATGGCTGTTCAGCGTCCGAAGCTCGACTCCCCGGTCAATGCCTATACCTGAGCTACAATCTGAGGCCAACAGGAGCTGTGCTCGTGATCGTAAGACTATATTACCTATGGTTGAATCTGTATCTAACGGTAACATGAACAATCAACAGCAACGCAGTGTGGTGTGAGGAACACGAGGGAGGAGTATCCCAGTGAAGACCCTCTCTCACCTAGCTAGAGTCCAACATGTTATCTACCTGGAGGTGTGGTCTCTCCTAGTTACAGTCCAGCATGTTAAGGAGGGTCTCACCTTGCTACAGTCCAGCATGTTATCTACCTGGGGTCTCACTATCTAGCGCTGGGTCTCGTAACTGCGTTCGGTGGCTCCTTGGACTTCTAGCTAACCTTAGACTCCTAGCTAACCTTATCTCCTGAGACTCGTAGCTAACCTGAGACTCGTAGCTAACCTGACACTCGTAGCTAACCTTGTCTCCTGAGACGCGGCTTCTTCTACCCCCCCATGCTTGTATATTTCAAATATCAACGACTGGATGTTACATGGATCAGGAGCTCTGATGTATCACGATGTTACATGGAGGTAGCTAATGAATCATGATGTTACATGGAGGTAGCTAATGTATCATGATGTTACATGGATCAGGAGCTCTGGTGTATCATGATGTTACATGCATTAGGAGCTCTGATGTATCATGTTGTTACATGGAGGTAGCTAATGAATCCATGATGTTACATGGAGGTAGCTAATATATCATGATGTTACATGGAGGTAGTTAATTTATCATGATGTTACACGGATCAAGAGCTCTGGTATATCGTGATGTTACATGGATTAGGAGCTATGATGTATCACGATGTTACATGGAGGTAGCTAATTTATCATGATGTTACACGGATCAGGAGCTCTGGTATATCGTGATGTTACATGGATTAGGAGCTCTGATGTATCACGATGTTACATGGAGGTAGCTAATTTATCATGATGTTACACGGATCAGGAGCTCTGGTATATCGTGATGTTACATGGATTAGGAGCGCTGATGTATCACGATGTTACATTGAGGTAGCTAATGAATCATGATGTTACATGGATCAGGAGCTTTGATGTATCACGATGTTACATGGAGGTAGCTAATGAATCATGATGTTACATGGATCAGGAGCTCTGGTGTATCATGATGTTACATGGATTAGGAGCTCTGATGTATCACGA
Organism: Timema cristinae; assembly: GCA_039000515.1. NCBI lineage: Eukaryota > Metazoa > Arthropoda > Insecta > Phasmatodea > Timematidae > Timema > Timema cristinae. Next base: position 32,879 of record JBCFYV010001134.1, on the reverse strand, counting down.
TGTTACATGGAGGTAGCTAATGAATTATGATGTTACATGGATCAGGAGCTCTGGTGTATCATGTTGTTGTACCTTGTTCAACTGCACCTTGTTCAACTGCACCTTGTTCAAATGTACCTTGTTCAACTGGAGCTTGTTCAACTGGAGCTTGTTCAAATGTACCTTGTTCAACTGTACCTTGTTCAACTGTACCTTTTTCAACTGCACCTTGTCTAAATGTACCCTGTTCAACTGGACCTTGTTCAACTGGACCTTGTTCAACTGGACTTGCTCAAATGTACCTTGTTCAAATGTACCTTGTTCAACTGGACCTTTTTCAAATGTACCTTGTTCAACTGGACCTTATTCAAATGTACCTTTTTCGACTGGACCTTGTTCAAATGTACCTTGTTCAAATGTACCTTGTTCAACTGTACCTTGTTCAACTATACCTTGTCTAAATGTACCCTGTTCAACTGGACCTTGTTCAACTGGACTTGCTCAAATGTACCTTGTTCAACTGGACCTTGTTCAACTGGACCTTTTTCAAATGTACCTTGTTCAACTGGACCTTTTTCAAATGTACCTTGTTCAACTGGACCTTGTTCAAATGTACCTTGTTCGACTGGACCTTGTTCAAATGTACCTTGTTCGACTGGACCTTGTTCAAATGTACCTTGTTCGACTGGACCTTGTTCAAATGTACCTTGTTCGACTGGACCTTGTTCAAATGTACCTTGTTCAACTGTACCTTGTTCAACTGGACCTTGTCCAACTGTACCTTGTCCAACTAGACCTTGTTCAACTGTATCTTGTTCAACTGTACCTTGTTCAACTGTACCTTGTTCAACTTGACCTTGTTCAACTGTACCTTGTTTGAGAGAGAGAGATAACCAGTATGCGCGGGAGAGAGATAACCAGTATGAGCGGGAGAGATAACCCGTGTGAGGGAGAGAGAGATAACCTGTGTGGGAGAGAAATAACCTGTATGAGGAGAGAGATAGTCTGCGTGTGGGAGAGAGATAACCTGTGTGCGTGTGGAGGGAGAGAGAGACGAATGGTGGAATATCTATAGAATGTATCACAGTGTAATGGTAGGGATTGCAGGCTAAAGGTGATTGTCTTGTTTTTATCTTCATTCTAATGTTGACGGATATTCAACAACGAATGTCGAGATTAAATATCCCGATTTATTTTGAACGGTAAAGCATGTTGAGACCACCTCTGTGATCTCGTGGTAAGAGCCCCTACTCACAGGTTCAGAGGTTCTGGGGCTCGATCCCTGGCGCTTACAAAGTTTATCTGCCTGTAACGCTCCACCTCACTCTCGTCTCCGGTCTAGAGAACTGAGATTAATTCGTTGCGCCGACTATATGACGTACTCTTTAACTTTCAGTCTGTAGCTAAACTATCGAGCATCACTACTCTTATAGACTCAAGCTATATTCGTTCATCACTACTTCTCAGAGCGAGGAACTGTCATGGACTCGAGAAGAAACAAGTTAACCGATCCTGTGGCTTAGCGGCTTAGGTATGCCGAGTTCACCTCGGGGTTGAGAGAGACAAATCCAGCACGTTTCGTCATTTAACCTCAACCCTTAAGTTCTCTCTAAACTTGGTTTAATCTCGATTTAGAATTTAAGACTTAAACAGTGTCAAGTTTAAAAACCTCTCCCTTGTGGATGGAAACCGTACGTCAGCAAACAGAACAGATGTAAAACATCAGGCATCAGGATTCTCTCACACTTCCAGGGAGGGACCGAGACCGAGTGCGTTTCAGCAATTAACCTTAACCCCACCAAGTTGCCTCGTAAGGGACTCCTAATCTTCGCACGGAAGATATATGTATTCCGCCGTCCTGCTACCTCCTCCAGATGTTAGGAGTAGTTCGAGAAATTACATTTTGATCTGATATTTTTATTTTATTACATCAATTAACTTGACAAATTGTATCAATCAATTCTTTCTATATATTTTTTGAGCGATATATCTTAAGTCTTAAATCCTAAATCAAATTCACTCCTTACTAGATCCCCATGTCCAGGTGTGGAATCTCCTCAATTAATATGGACGATCCCAGTTCTCTAATCAAGTATCAACTACAGCGCTTGGTGGTTGATTCCGTCACTAAAGTTGACAAATTGAAAAATGACACCTGGACACTGGAATCAAACCCTGGACTTTGGCTTAATACGCCAATACAGAGCTATTCAGTAGCCGCTTTCAACAGCCAACCTAATTTTCTTTGCTGAGTGGTTTTTATAGTGATTTCCACTTCCAGGGTTTGGCTTGACTTGTGGGACATGGTAACATTCAAATCTAAAATAAAAATAAAAGTAAATAAAAGTGGTGGGGTCAATAGAAACACTGTGTTTCTATTCCCCTCACACATTCCAAACCGTGAAGTTGCAGTAAAAAAAATTCATTGCAACAAAATGCACTAAAAATGTGAACGAGTTAAACATAAATGAAATGCTAAAATACCTTGTATTCCAATTGTTTTTGCTGAATTATATTTAATGGTTTGGTACTTATAACAGAAGTTTTTTGAACACCAAAACACAGACAAATGTTATCTCAACTTAAGAAGACGAATGCATAAACCGACAGTGTTGCCAACATAACTAAACTAAATTTCCTTGACTATATGTTGGATGACAAACTTCAGAAAACAAATAAACTTGCTGTTTTTTGGTTTGTTTCTCTGTCAGTTGCTTTCGAAAAGATTTCAAAGCTTTGTTGCTAGTCACCCCACTGTTTCTATTCACCCCATTTGACGGTGTTTAAAACTATCCTTAATAAAATTAATGTCATCTTGAAGAGTGTGGAAAAGATTAAACTCTTGGAAAATCTTGAGTAAGATATCAGCAAATTAAAATTCAAGGAAACTAGCATAATAAATATAAGAAAATAGTAGGTAGTACCGAATATTTCAAGGAATTAAAAACATCAGAATATAATTAAATCTAACATACTTCCGAAACGTACAGTCATACTTACATGTGTCACATCAGCATAAGAATTGAAGCCCTCTGCGATGTCTTTCCAGGCTTTCTTTTTTGCCATTAGAACAGAAAACGAAGTTCGCTTATCTTCGATGACAGCTTATTTCGAATGAATAAGGCCGAATATTATTTCTCTCTAGTTGGCAGTAAACCGATTATTTACGTCCCCCATATTGACAACAATAAGTGATTTCTTTCTCATCTTGTTATACCTACGTCACTAATTATACCCATTCTCATTGGCTGCCTGGAGTAACATCACCAATATTACGGACAGACACGAACTTCCCAGACCTAGCCCCGTATTGCTTCGAGTGACTAAATCAATTCAGACTATCTTGACTATGAAACTTTGTAGCATTATGCTACAAGAATAGAAGAATTATGCATTACTACCCCGTTTCACCACCCCCAGCGTCGGTACACTACACGTCGGGGGAGAACAATAACACGACTATGCATACCCGAGACAAAGTTTAGACTGATCGCCGCGGCAAGTTTCAAGACACGACCACTAGAGTTGTATGGGTTGTGAATTTTTGGCATAGAATTCGAGTTGCAAAGATATGATGCTTGTCGATGTTCTCTAACAGTCCCGGAGCTCTGAGAATAGTGTAGAAGCAATTGTAGTCATGTGTATTTTCTTCCCAGGTGTTCCATATGTTTCCCCCCACCCAATATCCCGTTATCCAATGTCTCTGGGCTTGTTTTGCATATATAGTGCCGACAGAGCAACTTGTCGACACTCTTGGACTTGGTTATATTTGAGGAAGGAGAAGCTACGGTTTAGTATAGACAAAATGTAAGATCAACATTCTCTCTGGCTTCATAATATTTTTTCTTTTGGTATGAATATGTTTTTTATTTAACTTTTTTAAATTTTCTTTTGGCTCTCACTTAAATATTTTACAAAAAAAAAATCAGTTGTGTAATCCATTAAATTAGATGTAATTTAATTGAGTTAAACTTATCGATTGTTAAGAGGATATCGATATGTTAACTAGTATTAATGAGGATCGATTTATTATTTGGAAAACTATCGATACTTTAACTTTAATAAATAAAGTCTGTATTTAGTTTTTGTCAAAGACGATACGTTCCATGATTGTTTTTATTAATTCTTTTGCAAACAAACGAAACTTATGATGAGGGCTATACTTTGCATTGTACTCGGAAAGTTTTCTTTTTATAATAATGGAACAAAAGGTTTAACTTATAATTATTGTTTGTGTTAAAAATGATCTATGGGAAATGTTATGATTAGGAATTGTTTTAGCGTTAATTATATAACGGCAGTAGGTAATTAAATAAGAGATTACAAAGAATATTTATGGGCTCATTTAATAAATTGTAGGAGATGTAATTTTGATAATTGACCTTTTTGAGAAAAAGTAATCATGTTAGTTGTTCCGTTAGGAAAGTTGTGGATTGATGTTATTGTTATTAGCAAATAATATGGCTAAGCTAAAGCCTTATTTGACTATAATGTTCTCTACTTCTGGCGTTTAATAAATAATTACTATACTTTCTAATATCTTTCGAAGCTGTCAGAATAGTTTAACTAACTTTTCTGTTGAACGCTTCATGTTTATTTCAAATAATTATATCAAATTAAATTCTACATGGAATAAATATCAACATAAAACCACCCCCCTGCGGGACGGGGTTTAGAATAGTCCCGCAGTAACCCTGCTTGTCGTAAGAAGCGACTAAAAGGGGAGGCTTCTGTGCAGGACGTACCTCGTGTGGGACAAACTATCCTATATCTTCCTTTCACATCATTTTCTTCTTCCTTCACTTTCCCCTTTTTTTCACCTCCCCCTTCGCTTTATTACCCTTACCTTTTTCTTCCTTTCCCCCACCGTTCAGCCCCTTCGCTTTATCTACCCTTACCTTTTTCTTCCTTTCCCCACCGTTCATCCTGCACAGAGGCCTTTGGCCTTTCCGTTGACGACCATGGCAACTAACCCGGCTCTTCTCTGTTTATTATTGGATACCACTGCCTTGAGCTCCTAAATGAAAGTGCGCCGGTTGCAATATCTTAGTAGAAGGGCCTTAAGGATGACAATAACCGGGTACCCTACTTTGAGAAAAGATCGGTTGCGTTCATGAGGGCCCGGACGTAAAATTGGCACTTTCCTACACCCACTTGCTGCGACGACCTCTCTCTCGGCGATGCTCTATGCGAAGGTTGTCATGTCTAGCGTTGTATAGAGCCTCTCGTCGGGACAGTTAACAGGGCCATATGTGGTAGAACCAACTTGGATCACCCTGGGTCTACGATCCGAGTATTGTGTAGGTTGTCCCCAATCATGGCATGGCCGACAACATTGTCGCCGCTGGCAACGTACTGCCAAACACCGCTGGCAACTGTCTGCCGGCCCCTCGCAGGGTCATAATATAGATAAGAGGCGGAAACGGGTAAGGCCGTCCAGCCCTGTCACTGTGTAAACCCGAGAAATGGTGAGGCCCCAGCCCCGCTTCCTGGTGATGTCTCGAGATGATGCCAATGGAAACCTTAAGCGCGTCAGCCCATTTATCCTCGAAAGAGCGATAAATGGTGCAAGCAAGGCAAGTGTGTCTATAAGAAAACTTCGTGACGGCACCATTCTCATTCAGACAACATCCGACATCCAATCAGGCACCATACTGGCTCTTAAAGAAATACCGTTGAGCAATACGTCTCGTATACTGGTGAAGGTGGAACCCCACAGGTTCCTCAATGTTTGCAAGGGAGTGGTCACTTGCTATGACCTGGACTGCGTGAGCATTGAGGAAATCTGTGAGGAGCTAGCCCCTCAGAATGTCACTGAAGTATACCGTATAGTAGTGAAAAAGAACGGCAGTGAAAAAAAGACTGACACTTATATCTTTACCTTTGCGACTCCAACCCTTCCAAAGGAGGTCCGAGCGGGTTTTCACGTGCTCAGGGTCCGGCCGTATGTCCCTAACCCTCGGCGCTGCTTTCAGTGCCAGGAGTTTGGACATACTAAGCAGTGATGCCGTGGTAAGCCAACCTATGCGGATTGCGGACAGGAGGCTCACGATACACCGTGTGAGTCTCCTAAATTCTGTGTTAACTGCAAGGGTTCGCACTCTGCTTGGTCTCGGGCCTGTCCGAAATGGAAGGTGGAGAAAAAAGTGCTTGAGATAAACACTGAAAAGAAGATTCCATACAACCAAGCACGCAAAGAATACGTATCTAGCCAAGCTCCGATATTTCAGACCTCTTACAGTCAGATAGTTTCCCAGAATATCAATTGCCCCAACTGCCATTGCGCAGTTAACATTTCAAAGCCTTCTTCGAGACCCGTGCCACTGACCTCTACTCGAGAAAAAAATAGTAATAGCGCGCCGGCAACGGTGGCGATGAAATTAGTGCCCTAGGTGACAACTTCGGAGATGTTGTCTCCACCACCTGTTTCACCTATGAGCTCTCCTCGTGGCCCTCCTTAGAGAACATCCCCGAGTCCACCTCGGGTAACCCCCGAGTCCACCTCGGGGAACAAAAGTATTTGCGGCCGTTGTTAGTTCGCCCTCTCTAGTCTCTGAGTCTTCGAAGGTTGGAGTGGGTGGCGAAACAGGTGAGGCCGCCAAGGCGAGTCCTGCCAGTGCCTCAAGAAAGACCCAACGAGGTATCGCCGAAATTAATGATTAAAAAAAAAGCGTCGAAGGCTATAACAAAGCCTTCGCACACCGAACCAACGCCCAAAATTCTTCTGGAGAAACAAAAGCCTCTCTTGAAACGAGAGGTCCAGGAGAGACTCGGCAAGGAAAAAGGATCTAAAAAGGTCCATAACCAATTTTTATTCTTGAGAGATAGCGCCATGGATTGCGTGGATGAATAAACCTATATTTATACATAATGTCGCTACTACAATTGAATTGTAGGGGTTTCTATGCTCGCGTAGAGGAAATTAAACAACTAATTTCTTCCCTGCATCTTCCCATCTTGTGTTTGCAGGAGACCCACTTACGCCCAACTGACAACCCGATGCTTCGTGGGTACGATGTGTATCGTACCGACAAGCCTTTCTTTGATCGGGCTAGCGGAGATGTGGCTATATTCGAACGAAGCACTATATATCATAAGAATATTAATGTTGTTTCTGATCTATAAATGATTGCTGTCAGAGCCTCCCTTCGTATGGAGGTAACCGTATGCTGCATTTACCTCTCACCAGGTGAACGTGTTTCCAAGAGGACTCTAGAGGCCCTCTTTGTACAACTTCCCGCCCCCTATATCATCTTGGTGGACTTTAACGCGCATAACCTGGTGTGGGGGTCTAATTTTACAGACACCCGCGGGAGGATGGTAGAGGATATTCTCGTTTCGGGAAACCTGGTTTTATTGAACACCGGGACCCAGACACACTTCTCCACCTTTAATGGTGTATCCTCTGCCATCGACCTAGCCCTTTGTAGCCCCGGGATTGCTGCTCACTTCCTTTGGGAGGTTCACTCGGAACTATGTGGCAGCGATCACTTTCCCATTCTGCTTTCACAAATTAAAGATCCTCCCAGTACAGCAAGGTTCCCCCAATGGGTTCTAAAACGTGCTAACTGGGATGAATTCCGCGAGCTCGCCGTATTCGACGAATCCCATTCTCCCGACGTCGATGTTAAGGCTGGGAAATTTACTTCGACGGTCATAGCGGCGGCGAGGGCATCCATCCCAAAATCCTCGCCAAACCCGCGCCACCGTCCTGTTCCCTGGTGGAACGAGGAGTGCCGGCTGGCTATTTCTAACCGTCGAAGGGCCCTACGTCTCTTTCATCGACGTCCAACCTCGGAGAATCTGGAGTCATTCCGGATTTTACGTGCTAGAGCTCGCCGTATCATTCGAGAAAGCAGAAGAGAGTCTTGGAGACAGTTTATTTCTACCCTTACTATTTCCACTCCCACAACCAAGGTTTGGGATCACATTCGTAAAGTACGTAGTAGCAAAAATACCATTAACAATATACCAGCACTCATGTCTAACGGTTCACTTGTTTCCTCCCCTATGGAGGTCGCCAATGTATTGGGCTCGATGTTCGCCGCTATTTCTAGCACTGCGAGCTACTCTAACGAGTTTGCGGTGCATAAGAGGAGCATCGAGCGCCGTACTATTGATTTTGGTCCAAGTCGGGGGGAGGATTATAACTCCCCCTTTACTCAAGATGAACTGACCTATGCCCTCTCCCAGGCAGGTAACACAGCTTCCGGTCCAGATGATATCCACTATGAAATGTTGCGGCAGCTGCCCCCTGCCGGACACGCATATCTTCTGGACCTTTTCAATAGTGTCTGGGAATTTCATCATTTCCCATCACTTTGGAGGCAAGCAATCGTTATCCCGTTATATAAAAGTGGCAAAGATAAATTAGAGGCAACTAGTTATAGATCGATAGCTTTAACTAGTTGTGTATGTAAAATACTGGAAAAAATTATTAATAAACGACTTATATCGTATTTAGAATCCCACAATCTGCTATCTAATATTCAATGTGGTTTTCGCCGGAACCGATCTACAGTGGATAATCTTGTCCGTCTAGAGACGGCTGTCTTCGTGACGCTTTTCTCCATAAGCAGCACCTTCTGGCTGTTTTCTTCGATCTGGAGAAAGCGTACGACACCACCTGGCGGTACGGCATTTTGAGATCACTTTCTAATTGGGGGTTTCGAGGAAACCTTCCTTCTTTTATATCTAATTTTATGTCAGATATACACTTCCGGGTAAGGTTAAATAACACCTTATCCGAGGATTTTATTCAAGAAAATGGGGTGCCTCAGGGTAGTATTCTGAGCTGTACGTTGTTCGCTATCGCGATAAATAGTATTGTGGACAACGTGCGCTCACCTGTTCGTTCATGCCTCTTTGTGGATGACTAAGCAATTTATTTCAGTTCGTCAAGTCTCCACAGGGCTGAACGACAGATACAACTGAGTGTTAACAATCTTTGGTCGTGGGCATCGCGTTATGGCTTTCGCTTCTCTGCAGCCAAAACGACGGTCGTCCACTTCCATAGATTACGCGGAATACAGCCAGCCCCCAATATTTTAATGAACTATGCCGTTCTACCAGTCTCAGAACCGTAAAGTTTCTGGGACTTTTATTTGATTTTAAATTAACTTGGATCCCCCACATCAAAGACCTGAAAGCGAGGTGTATCAAACCATTGAATTTGCTCAAAGTAGTTAGCGGTCGGTCCTGGGGTGCTGATAGGGAAACCTTGACGCGCCTGTATAGGGCTTTGGTAAGATTTATACTAGACTATGGCAGTTTTGTTTATGGTTCAGCTAGACCTTCGGCGTTAAAGATTCTAGATAGTGTCCACCATGCTGGCATTAGACTGGCTACCGGTGCTTTTCGCACCAGTCCAGTCGTCAGCATCTGTGCCGACGCCGGTGAGCCCCCTCTTTCTTACCGGCGTTCCTATCTTCTGGCATCTTACGTGTCGTAACTTCATTGCATGGCGCAGCATGTTGCCTATCGTCCTGTGTTTCATCCCCCTAACCGTGTCTTGTATGAAACCAAATGGCGTAGTACAAAGCCGGTTGGGATCAGGATGCTATCGGTTTTCGACACGTGTGGGATAGTCCTGCCAAAGGCTATCCCCACATCACCAGGTCGAGTTTCTCCCTGGAAGATACGCCCTCCGAAATGCCATTTTGATCTAGCCAAGTTCCCTAAAGCGACCACCCCAAACTTTGTATATGAGAGGACAATTAATGAGCTCCTCTCCACTCGCTTTCACGGATTTGAGCGCATCTACTCTGATGGCTCTAAATCTGGAGCCTCCGTGGTATGTGCTTTTGTTGTGGAAGGATCCAATTTTAAATTTGGTTTACCTAAAGAAACCAGTGTTTTTACGGCTGAATTATATGCCATTTTTAAATCTTTGTGTTTTGTTTACCGAAGTATTCACCGTTCTGTCCTCATCTGCACAGATTCCATGAGTGCTCTGTTGGCATTGTCCACTCTCTACTCCTGGAATCCCCTCGTGCAGATGATACATGAACAAATTTTTAAAATTGATTCATTAAGCACTCGGCTCGCCTTTTGCTGGATTCCTGGTCACGCTGGTCTTCCAGGAAATGAACTGGCGGACCAGGCAGCCAAGGAGGCAGCACGCCTGCCTCCGGAGGCGAGCCTGGGTGTCATGTTTTTAGATCTAAAGGGTTATTTTCAGCGTGGAGTCTTACGCACCTGGCACGAGCAATGGGTCTCGACCCCTGTTCATAACAAGCTGCGGTCCATCAGGGACGGTGTGTCGCGATGGCCCTCTTCTATACGAAAGTCAAGAAGAGAAGAGGTCATCGTGACGAGACTCCGCGTCGGGCATACTTCATTGACCCATAGTTTTTTACTGAGAGGGGATCCACCTCCAGTTTGTGAGTTTTGTGATACTCCCCTTAGTGTGCATCACATTCTGGTGGAGTGTCGCAAACTCGCCCCTATCCGTCTGGCTCTTTATTTTAAAGGTGACCTACGTTTTTTATTACGCGATAGCGCGGACGGAGTTATTTGTTTACTCCGTTTTATACGCCAGGCGAATATTTTTGATGCCATTTGAGTCACTTTTATAAAGTGGCTCTTTTGGATATTATCTCATATTGAGATCTTTTTAACAGTTTTATTACAATTTAACATGTTTTGTCTTTTTAACGTATTATAATTTTAACATGTGTCATTTTAACGTTTTATATTTTAATATGTTTGTTTTGTCTTTTTATTGGAGTGATACACTTGTGTTTTTTTTAGCAGGTGTATCACTTAATTTATACTAAAAGCACATTTGAGCACTCCTATGGAGTGTCTCAGATGGTGAATGTTTAATCTCTTTACCCAATGGGGATTTTATTATGTTTTTCTTATATTTCAAGGCCCTAATGACCTCGATGTGTTGATGGGCCTTTAAACCATAATAATAATAATAATAATATGAGATTAGCGCGTTAGACCGTGCGGCCACCGAGGCGGGTAAAATACTCGTTCATTTGTCATCTTTGCATTAAAATAAAGAGAATAATATTTTCTAAATTTGTTGAGCCATGACAAACTATGAAAAGTATGTCATTACCATATACATTAATAAAGAAGTCATCGTTTTAAACTTATCGAACTGTTGACTTTCTATGTTTAGTTCTGATTTATTTGAGTTTATATTTCATAGCAAAATGTGATTGTTTTGTTGTATAAAAAGTAGTTTTTTGGATGCCCTTGGAGTGGTCTTCCTGAAATTTGAATGTTCCTAGAAGATATTTAGAGTGATCTTGGACCTAAATTTTGAGGATAATTAAGATGTCTATGAAAGAAGCTGTTAAAATTTGGTAGGTATCCCCTGAAAAATATTTCAAACTTGGATGCATCTATAAGCTATTTGAAGTTTGATAAAAGGTAATTTTTTCGACTCAATATTTGAGATATCCGAGGGTGGTAAATAAATATATAAGATGGGATTTTATTGCAGGAGAGGGGAGGAGTTTATTCCAGTTGGGGAGTGGGGGATTAACTCCCACACCGCCCTGTTCAGCCCCCATTGTACACTTTTTAGCCACGTTTTTCACATTTACAAAACAAAAGCCATGTTCAAAGGTCAACACGAAGCTGAACACTGAAATGTTACGCATACGATGAAATAATTGTATTTAAATAATAAATTTCATTCACTACCCAACTATTTGCGCGTGCCAAATTTAATTTACGTACAATAATAATAGACTCCGTGAAACTTCTAAACAATTAGAAACAAAGGACAAGACTAAACCAAACATATAATTGTGACAAATTCCAGTAAGTTCCTATGGAGAAAATCCCATCTGTTGGGCTGAGCTTTCACAATTCCTTAGGATATATAGGCATTAATTGCTTATCACTATGTTAGATTTTATGTTTTATTTTATTTCGCATGCTACAATTTTTTTAACATGTGAATCTATATCTCATGCCTGGGGCCCAGAAAATCCTGGCCTCAGTACCATGGTACCAATAGCCGATCCTACATTTAGATCTACACTATTTGAGTGGATTCAAAACTAATGGGCTTATTTGCCTCTCCAGGCAACTTCTTTAAATTAGTCTATATTTTATTGTTTAATATATTGTAAATTTAAGCATTGACACACACCGTTCAAACAAGTCCAAGTTTATGGCTCCGTCGGCAAGGAGAAATAACTCATAAATGTCGATGGCCCGCACGGCATCTTGTTCTGAAAGCAAATATTATAAAAAGTTAAAAGAGCAATATTACAACAATAGCCAATACGTTTATTTTTGTGTGAAACACAAGTAGTTAGTCTCGTAATTTACTTGTCAGTTGACGGGTAACTCAGCATAAACAAACGCAGTTCGTGTTCTTTCGGTTTGGTTTTAAATATAGTTTCAACATCCTTATTGAGAGTGCACTTCATCTAAGTTAACTTTCTCCTCCAACCCACCTGTATTAAATATTCAATAAGTGTAGAGTGTTTAATAACTACACATGCCAAACTCAGTTTCTTCTAGAAACCTATACAAATTAGTCTACTTTTTATATAATAAACAAACAAAATGGGTAATGTGTTGGGGGAATATCATAAATTTATTAATGATGAGTTCAATAGATTTAGTAAATGATATTTAAAAATTAAATAAGACCATTAATATACAGTGTTAACATTATTTTATAATATCATGTATTGTGAAAACTCTCTGTAGAAAATATATTTGACTACTTTTTTCTTCGGCGTTATTTATCCTACTGGCGAAAGAAGGGATTAACTTATACATTTTATTTTCACTCCGTCCTACTACCTATATATTTATGGTTTATAAAATCTGTATTGGTATGTTTGCGCTATAGAACATGATAAAAGATTTTTTAGTTATTATCACCACGTCTTACTACCCGTACGGGTTTAACGCATATAGAGGTTTGATTCATTACGTACCCCCCATCTTCATCACAAACTTGTTGAATTTTATAAGTTTAACATGGTCCTCAGCTGAAAGCCTCGGGATTGGCGGTAAGATTAGGATGATCACGCTTCTATTATGTCTGCATAATATGTTCACAATCTTGCTTAACCTCATTTTCATAATCCCGAGTCTTGTCCTTTGCTGTGAACATAAGTTAAAATAGTGATTACTTATAATATACTAATATTTGTTTATAGACTGCCAGCTACAACATCGTGAAAATGGTTGGTTAAACTATTGACTCTATACTTACCAGAAAATCATTGACACCAATCATTAAGATGACTTGGTCATTGAGAGGCCTGTCCCCCAAGAGCACACTATACAAACGCCACAGTAGCTGTGCCAGCTTTTGTCCTGACACGCAGAACCCAATTTGCAGTGCACCCTGGGCTGGTATCAACAAATAACAATAATGTATATTGTTAAATTCATATTGAGCTCATCAGAATTATCAATTAAATGAAGACCCTCTTTGTCAACTAAATAGTGTTCTGGACCACCTACTCCAATATGACCTTGAAGAGCTTTTTACCGTTATTCCGCCCCCACCCCTGACATACTTTCCCCTCCCCTGCCCCTCCCCTAGAGCCAATAAACCCTAGACATGTTGGTTCTTGCTGATTAATTATTAATTATCGTTAATTAATTATTGTTAATTGGTAGGATAGAGGTGTTGTAGTTTTTTTATTTATTGCTGGCATACGCCGGACATGTTGGTTGTTAATTAATTAATTAATTGGTAGGGAGTTTTAGGGCGTTATAGTTTATTTATGGGCATACAGTCCTTGACGTTGCGGCATGAGGGCTCGGCACGAAGCTTGCGCTAAGGCTGCCAGGCATAGAATGAACATCGGCTCTTCTGTCACAAGGCTCTGACCCGGAACAAGCAGCATGAACCTTGCGCTATGGTGCTTTGTGGTAGAGTGTGGTAATTTGTTCCATAGACCCCCTCCTCCTCCTTCGCCGCCCTGACGCCAGACTGCCCGGGCAACAAGTGACCTCGATAACCTTGGGTTTTCCCAATGACGTAATCATCGCAACCCTAGCGCCAGGTTGGCGGGCAGACAAGTTGGGACAAGAATAGATCGTGACCTCGGCAACCTAGGTTTTTCCTATGACGTATTCATTGCGTGTTATGTCGCAACCCTGCTGCCAGGTTGACGGGCAGACAAGTTGGGACAAGAATAGATCGTGACCTCAGCAAGCTGGGTGTTTCCTATGACGTAATCATTGCGTGTTATGTCGCAACTCTAGCATCTATAATTATGCACAACCAGGGGCCTCGGAATCCACATTTAGGGGCCGCTATCCCCCGTCACAAGTCTACTAAAATTGGTTGTTTAGTAGCGTCTGTCGAAATGCCTGGAAATGTACCTACACCCGCAGCTCTCGGACCGGACAACCTGGTTTTTTTTCCTATGCGGTAATCATTGCGTGTTATGTCGCAACTCTAGCTGACATATGCACAATCAGGGGCCTCAGAATCCACAGTTAGGGGCCTCTACCCCGGCACAAAAGTCTACTAAAATTGGTTGTTTGGTAGCTTCTTTCACAATGCACGGATGTGTGTATCCGTCATGGACCGTAGGAGTAAGGTAGAATTGTTCCAGAGTTTATGTGGTGTGAGGGAGTGTATAGAACCACCATCCCCCCAGAGCGAAATATGAATCCACTACCTCCAAGTGCCATAACGTGTACCCGACCCCCCAATACTTCTTAAACAACAACAAATAAATTTAATGTTTCCTTACATAAAAAAATGCATAAGTAATGGCCGTAAATATATATCAGGGCTGGATACATGGCAACAGTTTGGCGGGGCGGCAAGACAAGAATGATGGCGCCAGGTTGACGGGCAGACAAGTCAGGACAAGAATATATCGTGACCTCGACAACCTTGGGTTTTCCCAATGACGTAATCATCACGTGTTATGTCGCAACCCTGGCGCCAGTATGTCGGCACAACAAGACGAGTTGAGACAAGCCTAGATATTGAGGTCATCGACACGGGCGCCAGGTTGGCGGGCAGACAAGACAAGTCGAGACAAGAATATATCGTGTGACGTCAAACGAGGGAGGGGGCTGGCTATAATGAGGGGTGCCCACTTGGTTGTCTATTTATAAACGTTTGTAGAGCGGGCCAGTATGGACAAGTTACAGCAGCTGGTAAATATCGTCGACGCCGTGCAGACCGTCAAATTGTGTGATCTAGCCGTAGATCAAAAGTACTCTGTATTGACGGATTTTAATTTATCAACCAAGTTCGGGAGACGTCAAATAGCCTATCTAGACGGTGAGTTTTGTGTATTTTTACCCTGCTGGATTGGTACTCTTACAGATGAAGACGTGTGTGAGTTAAATAAAGAAAAACTGGTATTTACCTGCGCCGGATTAAAACCCGGTACACCTACCATTGTGAACTTTGAACGCGTTTAAGAGACACGGCAGTTAACAACAACAGGCAGCGGAGCACTCTACAGAACGTTTAGCTCTCAGGTACGCTCACCATGCTTCGATCCGGCTATATTAATTTAATGTTTGTAGGCCATGCGATGGAGGGGCGTGCCTATATGACGGGAGAGAATGTTCACAGTGTGGCGGTGTGTGATAGACAGGTAATTTACAAAGTAGAGGAGCGAGGCTACATAGAGTTTTGTGACTCTACCTGTCACACTATACGAGCGACGGAAGTACTACCCTACGAGAGAATCGTGGAAACGTATATGTGTGATGTAACGTGCGCCGTTTACAATTTCCGCAAGGGGGACGTGGTAGCTGTGTTACCACGACCTCCACCGCCACCCTTCCGAGCTCCACACCACCCGTCACCGTACTTCATGCTACCGCCACCGCCGCCCTCAGAGAGACAGCCGTACACAGCCCCAGAGTACCCACCACCAGAGTCGTCTACCCACCACACGTCACAGGCGTACCCGTCGTCAGAGTCGTCTGTCTACCAGTCAGTAGAGTCACCTGTGTGCCCACCGTCCGAGGCGTCTACCTACCAAGCGTCAGATTCACTGGCGTATTTACAGTCAGAGTCGTCTGTCTACCAGTCACCTACGTGCCCGCCATCACCGGAGGTAAAGTCCGAAGAACCTGTAAATCTCGAGGATTTAACAATTTACAGAAATTATAGGTGAAACGCCCGCCGACTACATACTCAGCTTGGGCAGTTTCGGTAACGTTTTCCTTCCAAAGTCAATATATTATTTGGATTGTAAGCGCTTTAAATCTAAAGCACGCTGTATGATATATCTTGGAGGACAAAGTGTGATGTTTAAAAGTGAATTAATAAACTAGACGTACTCTGCTTCTGTCATAGGAGCTAGTGGTGCCATTTTGAAAAAAACGTTAGTTTGTGAGTAGAGTGAGTGTTTATTTCT
This sequence comes from Timema cristinae, assembly GCA_039000515.1. Lineage (NCBI taxonomy): Eukaryota > Metazoa > Arthropoda > Insecta > Phasmatodea > Timematidae > Timema > Timema cristinae. Next base: position 16,563 of record JBCFYV010001134.1, on the reverse strand, counting down.
TTTTCTGCATCTCCGATTGACATTATGCCGTTTAAATGCTGCGTTTGTGATGGATCCTACGAAAAGCTCTCCAATCTTATTCGGCACAAAATTCAATGTCATCAAACTGCTGCTCACCAGAATGGTTGGGACAAGGAGTTATTATGCAGGACGTTAGACATGATCGAGAAAGAGGAATACAATCGTGTCAAGTGCTTAAACGAACTTGAGAAAAACAAAAGTTATAACGTTGTGCTATCGGAAGAGCCCGAACCTAATGTTATTGTGCTTGAGTTGTTGGAAGAGTAAGATTGCCAGGTAAAAACTGTGGAGACATTGTCAATATACACTCTAGCGCCACTCAACGTGTCTTGAATTATTTTGGAGGTGACTCCTACTCATTTTCTAGATGGTAGATGTCTTTTATATGTATTGGTCAAAACACCTAAATAATATTGCTGCTTGTTGTGAATGTTTTAAATTAACCAATTGTTGATTGTCAATAAAAACACTAACAATAAAATTGACTCCTACTCATTTTCTAGATGGTAGACATCTTTTATATGTATTGATCAAAATAATATTGCTGTTTGTTGTTATGAATGTTTTAAATTAATCAATTGCTGTTTGTCAATAAAAAACTAACAATAAAATTGACTCCTACTCATTTTCTAGATGCTAGAAATCTTTTATAAGTATTGATCAAAAGACCTAAATAATAATGCTGCTAGTTGTTGTTTTAAATTAATCAATTGCTGATTGTCAATAAAAAAAACTTGTAATAAAATGTCGTTATTATTTTTTAAATCCTCGGCTGGAGAATCAAAGACCTGAAGGAGACGCCAACATTGTTGTGACTTAGTTTGCTATCCAAAGAGAAATTAAAAGGGTTGAATTGTTTATCTAATCCATAATATATATTTACGAGTATATCTTACCCCCTTAATGTGAACAAACCAGTAGACGTACTAAGATACATATGTAAGCCAAAGTTTCCAGGTTTCGATTCCCGTGTACAGGTGTAATTTTTTTTTTCAGAATATGATATGTATTAAAATGGTGAAGGAGAAATGCTACATATAAAGGAGGCAGCAGCTTTCTCATCACGGCGTTAGGAAGACTGCCCGCTGCGCCAAGTGTCCAGAAATAATGTATAACTCTCTCTCTGTGAAGGGAGACATGTATTTGTCTGTTAATCTATGTCGCGTGGTCAACGGTCAAGACGTCTAAGGAATCACTTGGCCGCGAGGCGTTAGCATGTCTGTCTGCCCCACCAGAGTCAAGTGTCCAGGCTTCGATTCCCTGTATGAATGAAAATGTTGGTTTAAGAGGGGAATGGGAACTAGTACACCAATTGAAGCAAAGAGACGGTCTTACACATGTCAGGAGTTCGAAACCCTATATTAGCCACACGTCATGATGTTTTTTCTGGGAGAGCGGATTCCCGTAAGGCGCTTCCCTGTCTCATTCTCCTTGCAAAAGTTGGGGTTCACTTCCATGCCTTTCAAAAAAAGTAATTATGTTGCTACCAAACCTATGTCAAATATGATCCTTTGAGCTGGAAACTCCCTAACCCACCAAATAAGGTGGCAATCATCCAGTGAACCAGGATTCGAACCCCTGTCCTTGTTTCTCGTCACTGCGTGTGAAGCGTTAAGATGTCTACCCACGGCGCCAAGTGTCCAAGAAGAATGTATCGCTCTCTCTCTCTCTCTGTCTGTGAAGGGAAGTTTGAGACTTGTATTTGCCTGTTAATTTATGTAGCTTGGCTAGTGTCAATGGTCAAAACGTCTAATGAATCAGTTGGCCGTGAGGCGTTAGCATGTCTGGCCGCCGCGCCACGTGTCCAGGCTTCGATTCCCTGTATGACTGAAAATGCTGTTTTAAGGGGGGAAAGGGCTTTGTACTTAACTTGACGGTCTTACACTCATAATGCTTGAGACGGAGCTTCTATGATAGTAGAGAGGGTGTAGACATTATAACGCAAAACATAACAGTTTTATAATATTTATTCCCGCAACACTTAAACAAAAAAAAAATCACAAGTAATACACTTATGAGGATCTTGAAATTATGTTATGTTTTAAATATGAAACTATATATGCGGACATATTATATATAACATTTACGTTAAACAAATTTTCCACTTCACAAAAATAATATATTTAACATATACAACCCCCCTGCGGGACGGGGTTTAGAATAGTCCCGCAGTAACCCCTGCTTGTCGTAAGAAGCGACTAAAAGGGGAGGCTTCTGTGCAGGACGTACCTCGTGTGGGACAAACCTATCCTATATCTTTCCTTTCACATCATTTTCTTCTTCCTTCACTTTCCACCTTTTTTTTCACTCTTCCCCCTTCGCTTTATCTATCCTTACCTTTTTCTTCCTTTCCCCCACCGTTCATCCTGCACAGAGGCCTTTGGCCTTTCCGTTGACGACCTTTGCAACTAACCCGGCTATTCTCTGTTTATTATTGGATACCACTGCCTTGAGCTCCCGAATGAAAGTGCGCCGGTTGTAATATCTTGGTAGAAGGGCCTTAGGGATGACAATAACCGGGTACCCTACCTCGAGAAAAGACCGGTTGCGTTCACGAAGGCCCGGACGTAAAATTGGCACTTTCCTGCACCCACTTGCTGCGATGACCTCTCTCCTGGCGCAGCCCCACGCGAAGGTTGTCATGTCTAGCGTCGTGTGGGGTTTTCCGCCAGGAGGGTTAACAGGGCCTCATGTGGTAGAACCAACTTGGATCACCCTGGGTCTACGATCCGAGTATTGTGCAGGTTGTCCCCAAAAAAGGCATGGCCACCTCCATTGTCACCGCTGACACCTCACTGTCCGCTAGCAACGTACTGCCACACCCCGCTGGCAACTCACTGCCCGGCCCCTCACAGGGCCGTATTAATTATAAGAGCCGGAAACGGGTAAGGCCGTCCAGCCCTTTAACAGAAAAAGTCCAGGAAGTTGTGAGGCCCCAGCCCCGCTTCCTGGTAATGTCTCGAGTAGAGGAAAACGAAAGTCTTAAGCGAGTAAGCCCATTTATCCTCGAAAGAGTGATAAATGGTGCAGCACAGTCTGACGTATCAATAAGAAAACTGCGTGATGGCACTATAATGATACAAACAATAACAGATATTCAGTCCTCAAAAGTAATGGCAATCTCTAAAATACCGTTGAGCAATACGTCTCATATACCGGTGAAGGTGGAGCCTCACGGGTTCCTCAATGTTTGCAAGGGAGTGGTCACTTGCTATGACCTCGACTGCGTGAGCATTGAGGATATCTGTGAGGAACTTTCCCCCCAGCACGTCACCGAAGTATACCGCATTGTAACTAAAAAGAACGGACAAGAGAAAAAAACCGACACGTATATCCTTACTTTTGCAACACCTACCCTTCCAAAGGAGGTCCGAGCAGGTTTCCACGTGCTCAGGGTCCGTCCGTATGTCCCTAACCCCCGGCGCTGCTTTCAGTGCCAGGAATTTGGGCATACGAAGCTGCGATGCCGTGGCAAGCCAACCTGTGCGGATTGCGGACAGGAGGCTCACGAAACACCATGTGAGTCTCCTAAGCACTGCGTCAACTGCAAGGGTCCGCATTCTGCCTGGTCTCGGGCCTGTCCGAAATGGAAGGTAGATAAAAAAGTCCTGGAGATACAATCCGAAAAGAAGATCTCATATGCCCAGGCACGAAAGGAATACACATCTAGTCAGGCTCCGGTATTTCAAACCTCCTACAGCCAAATTGTCAGTCAGAATATCAACTGTCCCAACTGTCATTGCACAGTTAATCTCGCAAAGCCATCTACACGACCTGTGCCATTAGTCTCTACTCGAGACAATCTCAATAATAACGCGCCAACTAAAGTGGCGCCTAAATTGCTAGAAGAGGCGAAACCTCAACATAGGTCGTCTCCCCCACCCGTACCGCCGAGGAGCCCTCCTCGGGGAACACACCCGACTGCACCTCGGGGACCTCCCCCGAGCCCTACTCGGGGGTCCCCCCGGGGCCCACCTCGGGGACCTCCCCGAGCCCACCTCGGGGACCCACCCCGAACCAGCCGGGGGAAACGAAAGAACTTGCGGCCGTTGTTGGTTCGTCCGCTCTGGTCTCTGGGTCACCGGAGGTTGGAGTGGGTGGCGGAACGGGTGAGGCCGCAAAGGCGAATCCTGCTGGTGCCTGGAGAAAGGTCCAGAGAGGTGTCGCCGACACAAATAGTAAGAGAAAAGTGCCAAAGGCTGTAACAAAGCCTTCGCGCTTAGAATCAACCCCCAAGTCTCTTCCGGAGAAACAAAAGCCTCTCTTGAAACGAGAGGTCCAGGAGATACTTGGCAAGGCCAGAGGACCTAAAAAGGTCCTTAACCAATTTTTATTACTAAGAGATAGTGACATGGATTGCGTGGATGAATAAATTTATATTTGTACCTAATGTCGCTACTACAATGGAATTGTAGGGGTTTTTATGCTCGTGTAGAGGAAATTAAACTAATAATTTATTCCCTGCATCCTTCCATATTGTGTTTGCAGGAGACCCACTTCCGCCCAACTGACAGCCCGATGCTTCGTGGGTACGATGTATATCGTACCGACAAGCCATTCTTCGATCGGGCTAGCGGAGGTGTGGCTATACTTGCACGTAGCAATATATATAATAAGTCTATAAATATTGTATCTGATCTCCAAGTGATTGCTGTGAGAGTCTCCCTTCCTATAGAAGTAACTGTATGCTGCATCTACCTCCCACCAGGTGAACGTGTTTCAAAGAGGAGCCTAGAGGCCCTCTTTAAACAACTTCCCGCCCCCTATATTATCTTGGGGGACTTTAACGCACACAACCTGGTGTGGGGGTCTAATTATACAGACGCCCGCGGGAGGATGGTAGAGGATATTCTTGTCTCGGGAAACCTGGTATTAATGAACACCGGGACCCAGACACACTTTTCCACCTTTAATGGTGTATCCTCTGCCATCGACCTAACTCTATGTAGCCCGGGATCGCTGCCCACTTCCTTTGGGAGGTCCACTCGGATCTATGTGGCAGCGATCACTTTCCCATTCTGCTTTCGCTAATTGAAGACCTCCCGGTATAGCACGTGCACCACAATGGGTGCTTAAACGTGCTGACTGGGATAAATTTCGCGAGCTCGCCGTATTTGTACAACCCCTTTCTCCGGACGTCGATGTTAATATTGCCCATTTTACTTCGACGGTCATCATGGCGGCGAGGGAATCTATCCCTAAATCCTCGCCGAAACCCGCGCCACCATCCTGTTCCCTGGTGGAACGAGGAGTGTAGATTGGCTATTTCTGAACGTCGAAGAGCATTACGTCTCTTCCATCGGCGTCCTACCTTGGATAATCTAGAATCATTCCGGATTATGCGTGCTCGAGCTCGCCGTATCATTCGTGAAAGCAGAAGAGAGTCTTGGAGACAGTTTATATCTACCCTTACAATTTCCACTCCCACAACTAAGGTTTGGGACAATATTCGTAAATTACGTAGTAGCAAAAATACCATCAATAACATACCTGCCCTCATGTCAAATGGTACGCTTGTCTCCTCCCCTGTGGAGGTCGCCAATGTATTGGGCTCTATGTTCACCGCCATATCTAGCACTGCAAGCTACTCAAATGAGTTTGCAGCGCATAAGCGGAACATAGAGCGCCATTCTATTGACTTTGGTCAGAGTCAGGGGGAGGATTACAACTCCCCCTTTACTTTAGATGAACTGACCTATGCCATGTCCCAGGCGGGTAGCACAGCTCCTGGCCCCGACGACATTAATTATGAAATGTTGCGCCAGTTACCCCCTGTTGGACGAGCATGTCTGTTGGACCTCTACAATAGTGTTTGGGAATCTCGTCAGTTCCCAACACTGTGGAGGCAAGCAACAATTATCCCTCTATATAAAAGTGGCAAGGAAAAATTAGAACCAACTAGTTATAGACCGATAGCCTTAACTAGTTGTGTATGCAAAATATTGGAAAAAATGATAAATAAACGATTAATATGGTATTTAGAATCCCGCAATCTACTATCAAATATTCAATGTGGTTTTCGCCGCAACCGATCTACGGTGGATCATCTCGTCCGTCTCGAGACGGCAGTTCGTGACGCCTTTCTCCATAAACAGCATCTTTTGGCAGTTTTCTTTGACTTGGAGAAAGCGTACGATACCACATGGCGGTACGGCATTTTAAAAACCCTTTTTAACTGGGGGTTCCGTGGGAACCTCCCTATTTTTATAGCTAATTTTATGTCAGATAGACACTTCCGGGTAAGGTTAAACAACACCTTATCCGATGATTTTATTCAAGAAAATGGGGTGCCCCAGGGCAGTATTTTAAGCTGTGCGTTGTTCGCCATTGCAATAAATGGCATTGTGGACAACGTACACCTTCCTGTCCGTTCATGCCTCTTTGTGGATGACTACGCAATTTATTGTAGTTCATCGAGTCTCCACAGGGCTGAACGGCAGATACAACTCTCTGTCAACAATCTATGGTCGTGGGCATCGCGTAATGGCTTTCGCTTCTCTTCAGCCAAGACGACGGTCGTCCACTTCCATAGATTACGTGGAATACAACAAGCCCCCAGTATTTTAATGAATCACGTTGTTTTACCTGTCTCGGAGACCGTAAAGTTTCTGGGACTTTTATTTGATTTTAAATTAACCTGGATTCCCCACATCAAAGACCTGAAAGCGAGGTGCATAAAAGCACTCAACCTGCTTAAAATGGTTAGCGGTCGGTCCTGGGGGGCTGATAGGGAAACCTTGATGCGCCTGTATAGGGCCTTGGTAAGATCGAAACTAGATTACGGCAGTTTAGTGTATGCATCAGCGAGACCTTCGGCGTTGAAGATGCTGGATAGTGTCCACCATGCTGGCATACGACTGGCTACTGGTGCATTTCGTACCAGTCCAGTTGTCAGCATCTGTGCCGACGCCGGTGAGCCCCTCTCTCTTACCGGCGGTCCTATCTTCTGGCATCTTACGTTTCAAAACTTCACTGCATGCCGGAGCATGTTGCCTACCGACCTGTGTTTCATCCCCTAACCGTGTCTTGTATGAAACCAAATGGCGTAGTACAAGGCCGGTTGGGATCAGGATGCTATCGGTATTCGACACGTGTGGGATAGTCCTGCCAAAGGCTATCCCCACATACCCAGGTCGAGTTTCTCCCTGGAAGATTCGCCTACCTCAATGCCATTATGATCTTGCCAAGTTCCCTAAAGCGACCACCCCGCCGATTATATATGAGAGGACATTTAATGAGCTCCTCTCCACTCGCTTTCAGGGCTTTGAGCGCATCTATACGGATGGCTCCAAGTGTGGGGCTTCCGTGGGATGCGCATTTGTTGTGGAGGGAAACAATTTTAAATTTGGTTTACCTGGTGAATCCAGTGTTTTTATGGCTGAATTATACGCCATTTTTAAATCTCTGTGTTTTGTGTATCGTAAGTGTCACCGTTCTGTTCTCATCTGCACGGATTCCATGAGTGCTCTGTTGGCATTGTCCACCCTCTACTCTTGGAATCCCCTGGTGCAGATGATACATGAGCAAATTTTAAAAATTGATTCATTAAGCACCCGTCTCGCCTTTTGCTGGATTCCTGGTCACGCCGGTCTCTCAGGAAATGAACTGGCTGACCAGGCGGCCAAGGAACGCTGCCTCCGGAGGCGAGTATGGGTGTGATGTTTTTAGATCTAAAGGGTTATGTTCGGCGTGGGGTCTTACGCACCTGGCACGAGCAGTGGGTTTCGACCCCTGCTCAGAACAAGCTGCGGTCCATCAGGGACGGTGTGTCGCGGTGGCCCTCTTCTATACGAAAGTCCAGAAGAGAGGAGGTCATCGTGACAAGGCTCCGCGTCGGACACACAGCGTTGACCCATGGATTTTTATTGAGAGGGGACCCACCTCCAGTGTGTGAGTTTTGCGATGCTCCCCTTAGTGTGTACCACATTTTGGTGGAGTGTCGCAAGTATGCCCCTATCCGCCTGGCACTTAATTTTAAAGGTGACCTTCGGTTTTTACTACGCGATAGCGCGGATGGAGTTATTTGTTTACTTCGTTTTATACGCCAGGCGGATCTTTTTAATGCTATTTGAGTCACTTTTATAAAGTGACTCATCTGGACTTTCTCATATTGAGTTTTTTTTTAACATTTTAGTATATTTAAATATGTTTGTTTTGTCTTTTTAACGTATTATTTTAACACGTTTTATGATTTTAATGTGTTAAATTTTAATATGTTTGTTTTGTAATTTTAACGTAGTGTATACACCTGTGGTTTTATTTTAGTAGGTGTATCACTTCTTTTATTCTAATAGCCCATTTGAGCGCTCCTATGGAGTGTCTCAAATGGGCATTTTCTCATATTGAGAATAACTTTTTAAATTAATTTAAAATTTTTATTATTGTATATTGTTTTATATTTTATCTCTCCACCTGTTTATTCTAACAGGTGGACTATGTGATGTCTCTTCCCATTGGGGATTCTACTGTGTTAAATTTATTTTTAAAGGCCCTAATGACCTTACTGTGTCGACGGGCCTCAAAACAATAATAATAATAATAATAAACATATACAAAAACCCACCTCAGTGGCGTAGTTGGTTAAAGCGTTCGGTGTATTGAGCTCGGCTGCTGAGGACTGGGAAGATCGAGGTTCGAATCTCGGTCGGGTGAACTGAGCGTGGTTTTCCAAAAGCATTTACTGTCAGCATTTCTTATATTAATTAGAGCGTTCTTATTAATCAACTCTTCTGGTAATGGAATATAGCTGCAAGCACCCAAAGGAATATATTTAGCTCTAAGTATTTCACACGGTCCTCGGACCCACCACTTCCTTTGTGGCGGAAAGAAGAAGCTGCTTCAATCATGTAAGTGCATGCATACTCAATCTGTGATTTTAATTCATCAGGACTTAGAGTGACCATGCACTGAGACTGAGCTTATAAGCTATATGAGCTTGTATCAATAGGATAAGAGAGAGGTTGTGGGGGGTATAGACGTTAAAACACAAACATAACAATTTTTACAATATTTATTTGGTCATGAAAAAAGTATATACACAGTGTAAAGTATACTGTGAATATTTACAATATATAATTATTAGTATAAACATAACTGGTTTTGTTTACAATATTTATTTACACACATTGAAAAGTATACTGTAAATATTTACAGTATATAATTATTAGTATAAACATAACTAGTTTTGTTTACAATATTTATTTACACACAGTGAAAAGTATACTGTGAATATTTACAATATGGGGGGAATAGTGGCCTCGGTACTAAATAAGATGGTTTCAATTTAAAATAAAATAAATATATGAGGGGGTGAGTTCCAAAATTTGTCTCATCCACATGAAGTGATTTTGAGTAAAATGCGAAAAACTTTTTCTGACTCTACGTTGATGTTAAGAAGTCCAACTTTAAACTATATACTATGTGAATACAATTAGGATTATAAATCTAGAAAGAAAAATGTATTCATCAATTGGTACAAAAGATATTTAATTAAAATATTTAGATAAGAAGAGTTTTGCTACAAATCAATGTACAAAAGCAGTTATGGAAACAAACAAATAGGATAAGGTCAGTTTTGGTGCAAAGAGCATACATAGAGTAGAATGCAATATAAGCTTCAAAACAAAATGAATAACATGAAAGTATTACGCAGTATAAAATATTACTCAATGTCTATTAAAAAAGTTAAATAAAGTTAATGTAACACACAATGTTTTTAAATTTTCACTAAATTACTTGAGATATTTCAAATTCTGAGATCCTCACAGTCTTCAGGTAGTGGTATTTCTGCTTCATAAAAATCTTCTACCTCACTTTCTGTAGAATACAGAAGCACCTGCCTGTAGTAGTCCATTCCATCCTGTTCATCCCATCCTTCTCCAAAATGTTTGTTTAACAATTTCTTGACATCTTCAATTTTTTCTGCTTTCACTGGAACTTGGGATGGTAGCGGCTCAGGATTGATTGAATGTAGACTTTTACCTTTCTTCAAAAATGGTTTAAAAGTTTCTGTATCCACTCGGTAGTTGATTTCTCCTTTCATGACAATGTTCTTCTTGGTTTTCTTTAGTGTGATCCTCTTTGTTGAAGAAAACTTAAAGTGTAACTGACCAGGGGCTTTAATGACATCAGCTACAGAGGATTTCCAATCATGGATAGGCACATCTGAGCCTACATTTTTTACGGTTCCATATTTACAAAAAATATCTTTATATTCTTGTGGTTGGATGATGGTGTCTTTCTTCCTTATTTCTTTTTCGATTCGGCCGAAAACACGTTCAGAAGGAAGAAAGGAATGACCAACAACTGGAAATATAATGTTAACAGACTTCACATTGTCGGCAGAATCTAGAACAAGCCATTTGGCAAACATGCCTATCATGGTTATATTCTTGTTTTGGCCTGGACAGCCATCTGCAAAAATGTGTATTTGCTCAATATTAGTCAGATCTGCATGACAAAGATAATAATAAACAATAGATGCTATCTCATTTGATCCTTTCAAGCGCTGCCCTTCAGACCAAGTAAAAATATGTACAGTGTCCGTACTTTGTTTATTCTTGGAGTGCCCTTCACAAAGAGTCATGTTATATTGATAGAGCTGCCTGGAATAGTAGGCAGCTTGATCGGGAACTTTTGATAAAACCAAATTCTTCTGACAGTCAAATGAGAATTTAAATACCCCATCATTGCTTGTGGTTTTCAACATATCGTGAAATGATTTAGCTTTTAATTTATGCACCGTATATTTGTCCATTGCTTCAGCTTTCTGCTGATCAGTTGTGGCAGTAATTACTGATTTCAACCTAATGCACTCGGAGCATGCATCCGTGGCTGGAGACTTGAAACTGATATTGAAATCGTTCATAAAAATATCCCAGAAGTAATGATACTTGACCTTATTATGGACATCAGCTCCATTATTGTAGGCTTCCCACAATTTTCGTACACTGCCACCACTAGGAAGGTATTGTCTAACACTCTGTTCACGGGTGTAGTGAGACTCAACACATTTAATATTTTGTATGTAATTTTGAACAAGAGTTTTTTTGTCACTACTTTCTTGATCTCGTGTCCCCACCACGCTTTTCTGAAGGAGATCTTCCTGTCTTTAGATGTTGTTTACAAATATTTTGAACTCTGAATTTAGAAATCCCAAGTATTGACAAAAAAGCTTCACCACATACCTGCATAAGGCCTTATATAATACGAGATTGTTACACCTTTTTCAGGTCCTTCTTTTTCACTTGGACGTCTACGTTTTGGATTGTGCTGTACTGTGTACTGCAGTATGAAATTGTCCTGTGACACTTTGTCTTTATTTGAGTAAAACGCTTCATGAAAACGACGGATATCTTGCATAGGCAGGTCACAGCACTGAAAAGTCTTCTTTCGGTGTGTGCAGTCAGGTCTACGAGGTAGTGATTTTGGTTTACATCTGCAACACACACAAAGTTCTAAGTGCTGAAGGTCCAGCAAATATAAATAATGAATAATATCAAGGTTATTTCTGCTTACCTTTCCGCTTTCAGCTTCTCTTTACCTCAGGAAGTTTTGTCACAATTCTTTCTTCTCCCTCATCCTTCAGCTATTAGAACTGTATTTTCACCATCCATTGCATATTACTTATTCAAACTATTAATAATAATGGTATGGATGCAAATTATATAGTGAAAACGATAAACAACGAAAGTGAATAATATTGGCATCAGGCACAGCTGATAATTTTGGTTCACTTGTTCTATTTACCATTTAACAATGTTGCCAACATTTTAAAATGTTATTTCCACAAGCTCAAATGTATTTTATTCGACTACAACATGCGATTCTAAAATAAAGCATAATTGTGGGATGAAATCAGTTTTGAAAAACATTATCTAACATGTTATGCAGTACTATTGGATTAGGTAAGCTTTGAAAAGAAAAATAGCAAATTGATATTGAGGATGATGTGAGTTTTGTAACCAAACTATATGAGGATAAGGCAAGTTCTGGAAACAACACATGTTTTCAACATGTAAAAATAAATGGATGTAGTAGGTTAAGGAGCAAAATAATATCGGAATCGGATGCAGTACCACCAAGAGAACAAGATTCAAGTGTCAACATATTTTTTTCAATTTATGGATAAGATGAGTTTTGGAACTCACCCCCTCATATATACAGTTTATTATATATATTTGAATAGATTTAAAATAAAAAATTTATACAATCAGTTTATTATACTTGACTAAAAAGAAAATAAATATATATATACAAACAATTTATTATAATAAAATATATACAAATAAATAATTGACTAGAAAAAAATCAGGTAGGCGGAAGACTGTACTGGCAAATAAAAAAATATAAAAAAGTATCCCGGGTGCATTAAAAAAATATAAAAAATATGCTTGTTTTCATGCAGAAAAAAAATTGAAAAAAAATCTCAAATCTTTGAAAAATGGTATGTCAGTGGAACTGTCTATAGTGAAAGAAAAAAAAGATGATTATTCAGCCCGTCTAAATAAGCACCTTTTATTCGTGGCGAGCGCGTTTACAAGGACTCTTATACCCAAACGGCAACGTATTAAAATCATCTGTTATCCGGCGTTTGGTGTACACGAGCCGGTAGACTTTAATCTGCGAAACGGTACATACAGTCGCAAGACCTTTTCTTACAATTTTGTGCGGTATCTGTATGTATCTTTCCGCAGCCTGTTCGGTGACCATCGCTTTCAAAACTTAAAAATTAACATCGTTCCGGTTGCCATAGTTTATGGTGATCCCGCGAACCTTGCACACCGTTTTTGTTTTGGCAGGATCGCCGCCAACGCAAACTCGGTAAGCTTAATTTTTGGGACCGCCAGATACAAAGGCGCTAATGTAGCTTCCCGGACCGTAATCCTGAAGTTCATCAGTGAGGTCACCTAAAAAGTCTCCGGACGGCGGACTCCAATCGCCGGGGCGTTCGGTGAATAGAACGCTATCTGTATCATGATACAAAACGCGGTCCCCCAATTGTTCAAGGATGCTGTATAGGTGCAACCTAGCCATAGCAGTCATGTAGCACGCCACCGCCACACACTCGTGTTAGGGTTAGGGCGCAACGCGTCACGCGCATCCTTGTAATTGAGGAACATAACCTCATCATTTACATCAATGACGCTGTCCACGGTGATGTACGGATCCGTCAGGTACTTGTGGACGACCTGATAGTCGTTGACAACGGCTACGTGTGGTAAATCGGGTCTTTGCCCAAACTTTCCCCATAGTGAATTTAAAAAAAGTTTAGCCAGAGTGCGGAGACTAGGGTTTTTACAAACAGAGCCGAAATCTAGTTTTACCCCTTTCCTTTCCTCATAATTTTGAATGTATGCTAACTTTTCCTCCTGTGAAGTACACCACTCTGGCCATCCGCTGGCTTTTTTTTAATTTTCAAAAAAGTATCAATGTACCCGTGAAACAGGCCGCCAGAACGCGTCTGACGGTCATAAACAGATACATTGTACTCCCACACTTCGTGCACTGCTTCAACGGTGTAGCCTTTCTCAACGGCTTTCCGGATCTCGTCAATCACCCAGACGCCTGTCACCCAGCGATCTTTTTTGTCGTAGTGCTGACACACGCCTTGGTTTTTCTCCTCCCCGCAATTTCAGCACAAGATGAACATTAGCTTGTCGTGCATCCGTGTAGGCAATACGGACAGGAATAAATCTCGCGGAGGCGTCACTGTAACTTTGGCTATGCCTTCTACTTATCTATAGACGGACAATTTGGTTCCAAGTGAATTTTGGGGTGGCCGACTGGGTATGTTTTGTACTTGCAAACGTATGGATACAATGAACACACATCCAAGTACTTGATCTTCTCCCCACAAGAAAGGTCTGTTTCGTGGAAGAGCTTGATACAATTTGTACGCCCGCCAAAGAATGCATCCCTGGGACTGAGAGGTTCCTTGGTATACACCTCCTGCTGGAGTTCAAATTGTTGCAAGTCCTTGTCTGTGCGTTTCATCGCATTAAACATGCACTCCCACATCTCTACGACCCTGTAGCCGGCATTCTTAAACTTTTCCAAACAAGCCATGGTCGCTTCATAACGCGTCTCCATGGTCTCGTGGGGACTATTTTTGACGGGGGTGGTCCTGTCAGGGTAACAGAAAGGTCACCCGTGCCAATAACAGCCCCAGAACTGGAAGACGGTGGTGGTATCTCCAGCTTTAACAACACCGTCTACACGTCGCCCTAACACATTCCTCACGGCCATTACCCGCATGAAGAATAGAGACACCGCGTTGATGGGCCTCCCAGCAGAGCCATTGTACAGCGACGTGCGACTGTTGGTCTGCGCACCGATAGCCACCGTTAGGGATAATACCGATAGTATTCTCCTTAAGATGACTTCGGCGGTAAACCAACATGGCCGCTCCAGCTATCGTACACGCCTCTCTGAAAGGATCCACCTTTGCTTTCTCCACGAGCATCTCTCTAAACTTCAGGCAGGCCTTCCGTAGGATCTCAACATCTTTCACACAATACAGTTCCAACTCGCGTTTAAAATCAAAGACATAATTTTCTTTGACCAACGCGTCATACCACTTCTCAAAGTGCTCCTTTCCCTCAACTGACATCTCGCCGATGCAGTAGTCCTCCTTTGGCGGCAAGGGACACCTATACCCCGCGTTTTCTTTTTTATTGAAAAAATGGGGGAAATATCCCTTGGCCAAAGACTCGTCCAAGCCAAAAGTTTTGGGCAATTTGGACAGCGACATCGGGAGAAATTTCAGTGAGTCAATAAAGTGGAGCGGGCCGTAACGCATGGACATTATTTTCCCACCGTTCATTATAAGTTCTGGAGTCCATTTTTTTACCTCCATCATGTATCTTAAAATAAAATTACCATCATAGGATTTAGCGTTATGGCCGAGGAGGGTGATATCCTTAAATTTTGAAGCTTTAATTTGTTCTATAAATTCAAAAAATTGGGCCATTGTGGTATCACCCTTGAATATGCAAGTCCTATCGCCCCCACACTCGGTGCAATGATGGTCATTTGCATCTATATGAACACAAGCCTTACAACACGTTTGCACGACACATAGGTTAGGTTGGTGCAAGTACGTGCCTGCCGCACCTTGAAGAAGCTTTTCTTGTCTGCATTCAAAATCATAGAATACAAACATGAAATTGCTCTTTTCCAGTGTTGGCTTTGATGGGGCCTGCTTCATATAACAGAAATGACCAAAAGGACGATATGAATCGCATACTCTACAAAAAGTCTCATCACACCTATGTGAATAATTTGATCTTTCCAAACTGAAAAATTGCCCGCATACCTCGCAAACCTTTTTGACATCACAGACCGACCTGTGACCGCTGAAAAAACCGGAACGTTTATGGTTATCAAAGCACGTCTGGTTTGTGAACCAACGCCCACATCTTTACAGTTCACAGATCGGCCTCCGCTACAAACCGCTCTAGCGTAGCACTTTTTGCACGAGGCTTCACACTTGTGCGCATTCTTATGATCAAATGGAACACGGCATTCGCGCCAAAAGTACCCACACTTAAATGCGGCTGTCAAGGATGTTATGACGTCAAAATGGTTTTGCTTATCGTCTTGAAAATACAAATCAAGGTGCCCCTTAAAGGAATGTTCGGAGGGAGTAGGCCCCTCATATAGGACCTGTCTCCCCCGACGTTCCCTGAACACGGTGATTTTGTATTCGGAAAGGTATGCTTGAAATTGTTTCAGTTCAGTGAGTCCACCATCTTTCAAAAGATTCACACAGGCATCACGGCATACATCTTCCGCTTTGTATTTTTGAATATTACGACCCTTTTTGATTTGATTAAAGGTGTTCATGTCCATACATCCTGGCTCTATTTTATTGTCACATATAGCTTTGGCGACAACCAGTGCACGGGCAAGGCAAAGTGTGTCGCCATTTTGAATCGTAATGATCCCTTGGTTTTTGCGGCTATATGTGCTAGCGGGAGAGAGTTTATTACATTTATGATTACCCCTCCCGCGAGGCTCCTTAAAGTGGGAGAGTTTAACGTACAAGGGTGCAGTACTCAAAAACAAACTATTACTCTGCAACACGCGACTTACATTATCAAGCACTGCTCTAGCGTCTAGCTGGTCTGCTCGCCTAAATGAGACATACACAGGGCTTAACGTTGAGTCAGTGCTACTCAAAAGTAAGCCGACGTGGTCTTCGGCGCTAAAGACATGGTCCTGCAACCAATGGAGCAAATTAGTAATTTGTTCTTCAAGCCAGCTTATTGCGTCACGATCGCTTGCTGGTGCACCAAGATGTACGGTAATTTCCCTACCAGTATAAAAGAAACGCCTCAATTGTTTAATCATCTCTTGAACGATACGAAGAGGGACGCCATTTTGCAATGCACCGCCTACCTGATTAACAGGGCCACTAATTCCCTGTTGTCCGGCTGAAGAAGGTCCTGCTATTGCTGGCTCGATGGGCCCCATTTCCCTCGCCGCTGGGTCTCGAACCCCCTCTCCCTGGCGTAGAGGCTGAGGTGCAGATGTAACGCC
>JBCFYV010001133.1:0-65046 GCA_039000515.1 Timema cristinae | reverse complement strand
GGTTTTTCACATGTTACTTTAATAAAAAGTGAAATTGATGCCATTTCCTAAAATTCATAATATTTTTAAAATTACAACCTTGAAAAGTAATTATTTAAAAATTTAATTTATATTAAACTGTTACCAATTCTGCTGTTGTCAAAATTAATGAAAGATGCAGCAAACCGTACGTATGGTTTGAGGGTAAAATATTTTCCAAATAATCGACTGTGAGATGTGTTCTTAAAATGTTATTTTCCATTATAGGTTACAATCAACTATTTATACATACAAGTATGATTAGTATGATACATGGGGAAGAAGTTGTATTTTATATTTAGAGTATATAAAAAAATAATTGATTTTTATAATTACTATTCCTAGTCACGTTGGAGTGTGTCATGTCACTTCATAATTTACCGGAGTAATTTTTCAAACAATGAAAATGTAGGCCTATTAATTTTATTTTGTGTTGAAATAATAGTTAAATATTGAATAACACTCTTAGTTCTTTATAAAAATAACTTCCCTTATTGTATGGACAAGTAAATTAACCGTTATTTTTTATGCTCATGTGAAGTCCAATTTTAGATTTGAAGCGAACCACCACCAGTAGAGAATATTCTCGATCTAAAATCCAAGTTTTATATTTTATGCTATTACTCTCTCTGTAGATTTATGCTACCGGCACTGTTAATAATTTGTTTTGTTAGACATATATTCATACGCAAAAGTAGATTAGATGTGACCTACCCCTTCCTTGCACCCCCTTATCAACAGTGTATAAAACCACTAATAGAAAGAATCCTGGTGACAGATATATTGAAGGTTAGCTTCCTATTGGGTAGAGGTAGATAGCGTCAATTGCTTTTTTTTGGTAAATATTACGGAGTTGATTTTTTAAAGAAAGAATAAGTTTTAATGGTGCAATCCTTGGGCTTTATTTCTGAAAAGTGCGTGATTCTCCATGGATGAAGTATTGAAAGGATATTTTACATACAATACTTTAAAGAAAAATACCTTTATCAATGACTTTTTTAATATATGAGAGGGGTCCAAATCAGTATCATTACAAGTGTAATGAGGTGGACTGAATAGGAATAGCCCAAGATATATATATATATATGTATGCCGTACTTTTATAAGCGCATTTATGAACTTTCAAGCTCCTAGAATGATAGAATATATAATTAATTAAGTACCTAGGTAAGTAAGTATTCGGTTAATTACAAATATATTATGATACACAGAAAAACTGACAATTTACATATTTTTTTGGATAATTATAAGAAATATTTACTAGCATAAGACTTCGTAGAAGTGATAATTATTACTACTGCTCTACAGAAGGAAAAGAAAGCCAAGAACTGCAGTAACAACAGAATCATTAGTTTGATATAACACATGGCAGAAAATCGAGACTCAAATAATAGAATGCGCACTAATAGGGCCCACCAAATTTTTTTGAACATAACAAAATATATTGTTTTCTTATTTTTTTTAATGTTATAACATAATTTTTATAAATAATATTAATATGAAGTGGAGCACCAGTCTCTACACACAGTGAATTATTCGATTCGTTATACAATATTCCAGTCCCAAGAGGATTCATTCCTCACCCCAATCGTCACGTGACTCTACTAGCGCTTGAGACTCCAATGACTAATATAGAAGCTGAAATGGGCCAGCCCCTCTCAGATAATCCCCGTCGTCAAGTGGGAGATATATCTCAAGGCTATTTCCTTGCGAGTTCAACATTAGCTAATAGGGCCAGTCTGAGCGAGCCCACGATTCGATAAATATGGCTTATATCTTGTTTAAGCGTGTATGGGTATTAGGTTTAGTATTTATTAAAAACTCAATAAGTAAAATGAATAAAGTAGACTTTTTATTAAAAACTCCATTTGTTTTTTTAAGACTGCAAGAAAAACTTAAAATTAAATGGCTTGGAGCACATTAGCCTAGTGACTTTAAATTTATGCAGGTGGATGGCAAGAAATAAAGAATTTTTTCTAGTGCTTGGCTTGGTAAAAATTGGAATTAACTGTGAGTGAAGAAAAACCAAGCTTATTTCGTTTTTATTTTTTGTTATTTGATGGTGTAGGGTTGTGGACAGAGATAGGCTGTAAGGACCTAAATTATTTAAGTAAAAGAAATAAATAACATGAGGAATGTGCAATTCATTTATAAAATGCATTTAAGTTTAAAACACTTGGAACAGTAAATATTGCATCACAGATAGATTGCGTGGTCAAAATTTCAGTACTAAAACGCAATGAACAGGTGTAAAAAATACGAATATTTTTGGCAGATTTATAGAATGTTTGTTTAAAACACTGTGGTACTTGTCCCAGTAACGACATCACTTGGTAAGTTTAATTCAAAACCTGTATTATTTTATTATTTCTGTTTCTAGATTTCTTTAGTGATTCTGTGATTTAAGAAATAAGAAAACTTAAATGAATTAAATTTAATATGTCAACACGTCGTGATAAGAAATCATTACAGGTAAGCTTTGACCCGGCCACACCAAAAATAAATATCACGCACCACCACTGCTCACTAAGCGGCTAGAAAAAATAGGTAGAGTAAGTTTTATAAGAATAGCAAGTTGGCTTCAGATAGGGAAAAAGGATCAGAGATGCCATTGGAGTGCTAGGGATAATGTCTGAAAAGAGTCATTGGCATTAAGGAACTGTGTTATGTGCGTGTTTTGTTGACTTCAGAAAGGCATTTTACTGGATCAGCTTGATGAAACTGATGAAGATGTTCAAGGAAATAGGACTTGAATGGGCAAATAAACATTAACTTGTACATGAAACAAAGTTGCAGGGAATAAACGACAAACGAATGGTGTAGTATAAAAACGTTCTATTACGATAGCCATAGCCAAAACTGTTACAAAATATTCTTCGAGATAACTGCGTAGTAGCTGTTTAAAGATAACTCCACATAAGATGCATATTACTAAACCACAAGGAATGTCCGGTAAGTGATTTTTTGTACCTTACTCAGGTTTAAGTACTGTTGCCATATCATAAATACAAAATAGAAAGACCTGAGGAATAACGTTGTGAGAATACGATTTCTTGAAAACTGCAGAGGCTAGGGCTTTATAATAAGATATGATTACTAAATCAGAAAACTGAAGGGCAAAGTAGACTTTTTATCCCAAGCCGCAAGGAATATCAGCCCAGTGACTGAAGAATATACTAGCATTCAACTAATATAGCCACATACTAAATCGAAACACCCAAGGACCTCAGTTAAAGACATATTAATCCCATCATCTACCTGTGAGGATCACATAGGTCACCTGGAGCGTACGTGCAAGCAACTTATAAAGTGCAGTATGACTCTAAGGCTTAAGAAGTCATTGTTATTCAGAGACCAAGTTACCTTCTTAGGACACATCCTAACATGTGACGGTTTAGGAATGGACAGTAAAAAACTAAAGATCAATAGGGAGCTTAACACCTACTTCTAATATAGGAGTCAAAACATTCTTATGAGTGTTATGGCTCTATAGAGGTTATACTAGTTAATTAGCAGGAGTGGGAGTTCCTCTCACCAACTGTTTAAAGAAGGGGACAGTTTGGAGATTTACGGAGGTAGAGGAAACAGCGTTCCAGGAAGCGAAGAGTTGGTTCCTTGACTACAAGGTTCTGAAGCATCCAGTCTTTGGAAAAACATCCCATATCATAACCATTGCCAGCACTTACGTCCTGGGAGCCACCATCAATCCAACTTGACTACAATGGACAATACCAGTACAAAATCATGACCAGCCGAAAGTTGAATCAAACCGAACGTCGTTACACTGTAAGAGAAAAAGAGTTTTTAACAATCGTCTAAGCATTACAGAGGCTCAGAAGTTTACTATTAGGACATAAAACTATAATTCTGTCCAACCATTGGGCAATATTCACGAACACTTGTCGTTTTAAGAGTGACAAATTAGCAGGATGGGTACTTATTAACCATTGAAGTGTTTGGATTGATTTTATAATATTTACCGGGGAAATTATGTCATCAAGAACACGCTCTAAGTCTATTACTTCTCAACGATTAAGGACAGCCAGAACTAGACAATCGAGTACACCAAACACTTTCTTGGTACTTCCATCAAGGCTAGAGGAAAATCTTTACCTATAAAAACAATCTAAACACATTAAAAAGTGTCAGAGAAAATACCCCTAAATACAACAGAGGCCAGATTTATATATCTGATGCATTCAAGGGGTAGTTAATGCATCACTCCCAATTAAAGTTAGGCTATTTTGGCGCATTCATACACTACCATTTTCTTAAGAGGTACATGAACTAGCCCATATTATACTCCGATAGAGACCAGTAGACATGGAAGTATGAGATGTGTCAGAAAACTGAGTATAGAAACATGGTTTACGAGGTAATTTATCAGGCCTTAATACCAGATGGACCAAACCTACTTGTGGATCTCAACCTTTTTGGGCTCCTTACACCAAAGTCACCAGGAGACTGATATACATATATTGTTCTTTCGTACACCATCACACGTTAGGATGTGACCTAAGAAAGGGACGTGGTCTTTGCAGAAAGCTCCAGGTTATCTAGGTGATCTTCAAAGGTATAAGAAGTGATTACTGTGTCGTCAATATAGAACCTGACATACCCACGCCATTCGTTAGCGAAACTTTGTCCATACATCTGATAAACTCTTCAACTGCGTTACTTAACCCAAAAGGCAAAACATTAAAATTATATTGTTGGGACTTTATAAAATGTGGCGTACTGCCTAACTTCTGGTTTCAGATCTAGCTGGTAATACCCTTGTGTTAATTCGACAAAAGTCATTAATTTGACATTATTATTAAAGTCTGTAATATTTCTTCAATATTAGTGGGAGCTCGTAGTCCTTGCGTATGGAGTAATTTGTTTGCAAGTATTCAAATATAACTGTACAAACTTTTATTTCTTATTCGTGCAGACAACTAGGCTTACATATGGGTTGGACAACTCCGTAGTTCAGCATAGCTTTAATTTTCCCATCCAAGGCCGTAGCCAGGGAAGGGGGGGTTTGGGGCTCAATCCTCCCCCCCCCAAATTTTATGAACAAAATATATACGGCTTTATTTATGGTTCAAACAATATCAAAATTAAGATACAAGTACAAATTAGGGGGCTTTTTACAATAAAAAGCACTTCAGAGAGCTTATAGAGGTGTTTAATATTTATAAATTTTTCTAGCCTTAGGCAGTTAGGGGGCTATTATGTCATTAAAACACTTCGGATAGCTTCTAAAGGTGGTTAATATTAAAATCAGCAGTTAGGGGGTTATATTTCCATGAAAAAAACCCTTCAGATAGCTTCTAGAGGTGTTTAATATTTATATATTTTCCTAGCCTTTGGCAATTAGGTGGTTATGTTATTATAAAAAACTCTAGACAGCTTCTAGATGAGTTTAATATTTATAATTTTTCCTAGCCTTTGGCCGTTATGGTGTTATGTTGCAAAAATAAGACACTTCAGATAGCTTTTAAAGGTGTATAATATTTAGAATTTTTTCCAGCCTTCGGCAGTTAGGGGGTAATGCTTCCATAAAAGAACTCTTCAGATATCTCCTAGAACTGTTTATCATTTATAATTTTTTCTAGCTTCCGGCAATTGGGGATTGTGCTCACCAAACCACCTCTGAAATGATTGGCTGGCTACGGCCTTGTGCCCATCTAACTCGGCTTTGTATGCTTTGGGTAGCAGGTAGCTTTGAAAAAAGAATCCGTATTCTCTAGCGAGAAGCAGGTCTGATTGATAGTGATAATATAACTCTGGTTGTTCAGAAAATACTTTTCTAAATTCCCACTATATAAACAATAAATACTTTTTTGCTTGAATGTTAAATGTCCAAATTCTACTACAAAACTTTCGAATTCAGTGTAATTGGGGTATATCTTCTTCACCTTTCCAAGATTTTGCCTTGGTATTGAAGTGATCCAGTATCCCTCGGACGATTTGATTTTATCTTCATTCATTGTCCAGTCGTACCCCAGGGAAACTACGCTAACAGGTACAGTAGCTTGGGGGTTACTTAAATAGACTTTCTTGTTGCAAAAGTCTAATGAAATTCTCTGCTTAGTGAGGTAATAAATGCGCTGTGTTACTGGTTTCCCTAAGTGCTTTATTACCAAACATCTGGTTAAGGCTTACCGGTCTTTCTGTTTGTTGTCCCTAGGAATTTCAATTTAGGCAAAGGACGCATATAGATCGGTCTTCCTGTTGTCTGTATTATATCGGTTGCTTCCTCGGACACACAACAGATCTTGGCTCTTAAAGCCATGAAACACTTTAAGGCCACTTCTAATACTTCCAAAGTGAGCTCTTGACAAGTCGGATTTGTTGAATGGTCTTCGTCATCTTCCTCTTGAAGGTCTACTTAACGATTACTTGCTCGTAGTACTTATACTGTATGTGATCCTAGAGTGTGTTGAACAATCGACTGATCTAGGATCCCTACATCTAAGGTTGGCTCTTTTACCCTCCCTGACTATGGCATTAACGTCAAAGAGGTGGGGAGATTGACTAAGTCCCTGGGGAAATGTTGAACTATACCATGAACCTACTTTAGTCATCTACCTATTTTGAGAGTTTATATAGGAATGCTGTGGGGATGATTGGGGGTTGCTCTTAAACCTTTAGTCTCTACCACTGGCGTATGGGTAGTTTCTATTTTGAGGGAACGGTCCATTAGGTCACCTCGTATCTCACACATGGGGTTTATGGTAGTTGGTCTCGGGTCTCCTGTCCTCTACCCGGGTATTATCGGAAGGGGTCCCCTAAGCTCCCCATTCTCCCCTAATTACCTATGGAGTTTATGCCCTCATTAAAGGCTTCTACTGGTAAGGTCTATTCTGGAACCGTGATGCAGATCCTCCCACTGGCTTTAGTTAGACCACCTGGGGGTTGATGAACCAGGTGAACCTACTTTATCTCTTTTCCGGTCCTGTTCAAAAGCATTTAGACACTGCAGACCCACCTGGAACTCCTCTAAAGACACGTACGTTATGCCTACTAGTATCTTCCTAAAAATTATAGTTAGCTGCTGTAGTACCATGTATCTTAACTTTGAGTATGTACTCCTAGAATACATATCGGTCAAATTCCTTTCAGACGAACCCCTATTCTCGTTGTATATCGAAGCGTGCAGCATCCACCTCATTTTGCCCTGGGTTTTTACAGACCATAAAATACTCCGAAATACAGTGTGGATGTTTTCCCAACTAACAATACCTCCTTGCCTACTGACAATCAAAGGTATGGCATCGACGATTAGGGGACTTTTCCCTAATCTTACCTTGTCCTTGTCAGAAACTTGTTATGAGGCTCATTGGATTCTCCTAACTCCTCTTGCTAGATTTGGAGAGCCTGTTTAAAAAATCTTTCTCCATTAAGGTAAATATAAGTGTGGTTAGTGAGCCTGGTTTACTAGTGGATCTCTGGAAACAGGGGAGGGGAGGGGGGGTCACGTCCATGGGGGTGACGAGGTGGCCTCCATATTCTGTATGGGATCCTCAAGATTATGACAACTAGATGTCCATTACTCCCCTTCCTACTGTGGCATCGTCCTCAGCGCTTTACTCTATTTCCTGTCCTTTCTTTGACGAAGGTTTTACTTCAGCCTTTACCTTAGTATAAGTAACATGGGCCCTGGACTTATTTTTGAGAAAATAGCTTCCTTCTATCATATCTACAATACCGATGCTCGTGGTTGTGGGCATATGCTTTTATCATACTCTTATTCAGTCTCCTCAGGATTAGTACTTTATATCCCTAGATAATTACTGTGGTTTAAGACATTTTTCTCCCATTATTTATAGTAATTTAAAGCACTATTACTTATTAAATATAGCCTTTATTTTGAATTTTAAAATCAAATCACTTGATTTCAACTTTTTTATTGAAAAACATTTTGAACGACGGCTATCTTGAAATGAATTACCAGATCCAAAAACCATGTTCACTACTTACTTCAGCCTAGGCCTCAAAGAAGATCCCAGACAAATTTCGTTATATTAATTGATCCACTAATATTACAGCTATCGTGGAACAAAAACATCCATATAGATAGAGAGATGAAATCCCAAATTATCAAGTTTAAAAACTAAACTTTACTTCGTTCGATCCATTACTATTATAGCTCTGGCTTAAGTATTATGATAACCGTTTTAGACAAATGTTTGTAATTCCAACGCCCCGTCAAATATGTGTTTTGTAATATAGCAACATTTTATAGAAGGTTTATATTAAAATTTTATTCATAAAATGTTTTAATGAGGGCTTGGGTCCATTAAAGTAAAAACCCTGGCGTCCCGATGAGAGATTTCTACGTTTTGAGGTTTTATTTAAAACTCTTTCTAGATGATATAATTATTTCTCGGGACTATTTAAAATTATTTTACTGAACATGGATTGATCTGTGTTTGAGCTTATTTTGTAAAAACTAATTTTCCGTGCCCCAAAATGATGTTCATGGGCGTAAAAAAATAATTGGTTGGGGGGGGGGGCTCAAAATCCTATGTTTAAGACTTGGTTTTGAGACTTACTATAAAACACTGAGAAATAAGAAAATTGTTATTTTATACAGTAGTGGTGGAATTTTATTTGTGTAGGAAAGTATGGGGGATGGTAGGGGATGCGGGGGTGACAAGTGACACATTTTTAGTAACGTTCAACCCACCTATCCTCCAATTAATGTAAGAAAATTGGATGCTCTTAGACGCTAATTTTAGTGGTTCTTGTTCGAAATTTTTTTGAAAATAATAATCTTTTAACAGTTATTTAAGATATTGCTCCCACCAATTTTATTTTTAAATTTAGATAATCCTAAAGGATATTTGAAGTAGTCCTCCTTTGGAAAATTTTTGAAAATTTTCATTCTTCTAAAAGTTATTTTAAGAAGTGCTCATCAGAATTTTTGTTATAAATTAGATTCCTAGGATATATTTGAAATTGTCTTCACCCAGAATTTTTTAAAATTTGGACTGCTCTGGAAACTATTTAGAGTATTACTCGCCTGATTTTTGTTTTTAATATTATATGCTTCCAAAAGCTATTAGAAATGTTCTTCCACCTACAAATTTTAAAAATTGTATGCTCTTACCTTATAAGCTATTTAGAATAGACCTCGCATGGATTTTATTAAACTAGATGAATTAATAACTTATTGCACCTGGTTTTTCCCTTAACACATTCTGGAAAATTGAATACTTTTAGAAACTAATGTGAGTGTTCCTCTCTTGGATTTTTTAATAATAGTATATGCATATAGAAGCTATTTGGAGTGTCTATATATGGGCATTTCTTTTAAAAATCGAATGTGTCTAGAAGCCCTAGAATGATATTCGCCTGGACATTTTTTGACAAGTGAATGCCTCTATAAGTTATTAAGGGATTCATATTAAAAACTTTGGAAAATCTCGGAAAAGGAGGGGGAGGGGGGGTTGAACTCCTTAGATCCCCTCCCCCTCTCCACGCCCATGGTGATGTTTATGGTGAAGAGAGGTATGAAGTTACATGCGCCACATGCTCTCCTCAGAACCCCAATATAAGTACATAATAGCGTGAAGCAAACACATTATAGAAATTACACCAGTTTTGTGTAATCTTGGAATAATGAGACAGACAAGAGATGTAGCGGGTAGAAGATTGCTCTGTAGTCACGAGGTACAGTCACAGCCCTATATTACAATTAACATATTGAGGGAGAGACAGGAGTAGCGATATTGCTCTGTAGTCACGAGGTACAGTCGGAGTCCCATATTATATTACAAATACATATATACATACATACATACATACATACATACATACATACATACATATATACATACATACATACATACTCTTAATGTTTCTCTTATTCTCACATTCGTCTACAACATTTATCCACGTCTTATATTATGACCTACGTCTTCCTTTTGATCAACACACTCTACCTTCGTATATTCGCCTATTCATTTGACCCACTCTCATCCTCTCAACACGTCCAAACCAACGTAATACTGACTCATTGGTTTCCCTTTCAAACCGCACTCCTTCAGCATCCATTCATTACTGACTTGGTCTATACGAGTTTTTACACATACATTTATTAGATATCTCATTCCAACCACATTCACCTTGTTGTTGTGTGTCTCCTGACAAACCCACGCTTCACATCCATAAAACAATGTCGGCGTTAACACACTTTATTATACTGACGTCTTTGCCTCTTTAGGTAGTACTTCATTCTTTGCAATAGTCCACATATATAAAACTACTCTCCAAGATTCATTCCCCCGTCTAAAGTCACTTAGCCTATAAGTCATTCGGCCTAAAATTTAATTTAACCTAAAGTAATTTGGCCAAAAATGAATTACGAGTAAAATAAAGTTGTTAAATTCACTAAAGTCAGTCAGCCTAAATTAATTTAGCCTACCTACGCGATATCTCAGGAGAAAGTCAGTTGACATAAAGCTACTTGTCCTTACAATAAGTTTAAGGCCAAGCGACTTTAGGTCAACTGAGTGTCCCCAGTATAAACTGTTAGAGATATAAAGTGATGGCTTTTTATAAATGGTCGAATGTTCTATCGCGTCACACTCGCAACAGGCTGGACCGCTGGTTACGGGGAACTTGAAGTTAGCTTCCAGATCGGGTGTTGTGAATTAGACTTAATGAATTATTTATTTATCCCTATCCAGGACAACGTGGATATATTTCCTTCAAACTCTACCTTTATTATACTCGATTAGTGTAAATAAGCTGATAAGAGAGAAGGGTAGTAAGACTTGGTGAACAAAAACAAGTTATGTTGGTCATTAATAAATATAATTATTATTACTTGTATTTTGATGGTAATAATATTGCGCGTCTGTGCTACATCATTCGGTTTATACGCACTTACGCTAATGTGTAATGAACGGTATGGTGAATACGAGATGAAATGGAGGACCTACAGTTTAACGTGGGATCCGAACCACGGTGGAGGCCTGGCATTCCACACATTCACAAGTTGTGATTAATACACGTCTTGTCAGAGGTGAAGGAAAGGTTTGGCAATAAGACATATCTGTGCCGGGACCGAGGATTGAACCCCGGACCCCAGCACAAACGTACTAAATCTTACACCTAGAACGCCAGGTCACCTAGACGACATAAAACTGAATCAAACATGTGAGGTATATTTATATTGAGCGCCGGCACTAATGCACCTTCGCTCAAGGGTCGTGGAGGCTCTTTCCATGTCCCGACGGGATGAGGGTGAGGAACCTAGCCTAATCCTAACCAACCAAACCCTGGAGACCTTTGGGGTGGTTCCTCTTTCGGGAAAAATACCCAAAGTGCCAGTTGGGAACTGAACTTGGAACACCTAGGCTGACGACTACACCACGGGGCCGGTTAGTTTGTGACCATGACCGTGGCCTTGTGGCCATTCGGATAATATGCTGATGAAACAAATTATTTAGAAAAGCTCTTGGCTAGAAGTAGATATTATTGAGTTATGACATACACAATAATAATGTCGGAATATGAAGCTCTATAATTTACATGGCTTGACCAGATTGGATGATATTCAATCCCTGTCAGTTTCACGTTATAGCCACCTAAACTACCACTCACATAACATAAACAACATTTAAATGAGAGATGCTTTAATATTTTGAAACTGGTATATTAAGGCGCTATAATAATCAAGCAAACATTCTGAAACGTCAAAAAGTAAGTGGGCTTATAACGTTTCTGGGACGGGCTGTCCTGTGGTGTAAGGACAGACATGAGAGGAAGAAATTACAAAATTACAATGTGTTTTGACTCTCTAATTTAATTACATCAAATCATTAGATTCATAAAGATACATACCGGTACTACGTTCCTATACCAGCTACCTTTAGTTTCTGTGCGTTTGGACCTTAATGATAGCCCCAAATATGTATTTTTCAGAGTGTAAGATATCAACTTTTAAACTGAGTCTATGTATGTATTGGGCCGTAGAAAATAAATATAGTTTTGTGTTCATTCCAGTAAGCACCAAACTCGTGTATTGTTAAAGGTTTTATCAGGATTTAACCTAACAGCAAAATCTGATTGACACTATCTCAGCTATCTATACAGCCTTCTTAACTTAAGGATTAGCAGTAAATACATAAAATCAAACATCCATAAACCTTATATAGCTAAGAAATAATTATCAAAAAGAATAGCCTAAGCAATAAATTAGGTTACTTCAACATTGATGTAGCTATTTGGAATTTAATTATAGTCTATTTATCCCTATATATACATTTGGCCCTACTTATCCTTTAACACTACTAATTAGGTAGATCATACGATATCTGCCCTAAGAAAAAACAAAAATGTCTTAAAATGGTGTTTTGTCATAGGTTAGGTTAGAACGGGACCGGATTGCGTCATGTGTTAGGTTAGGTTAAACTAGGATCTTGTATTTTCCTACAATTCACCACTTGATGTTACATACTTGAGGATACATTTACATATGTCCTCAAGCCTAGTACGCACTTTGAAACATTTACATATGTCCTCAAGCCTAGTACGCACTTTGAAACATTTACATATGTCCTCAAGCCTAGTACGCACTTTGAAACATTTACATATGTCCTCAAGCCTAGTACGCACTTTGAAACATTTACATATGTCCTCAAGCCTAGTACGCACTTTGAAACATTTTCCGGAATCCTTGTTTGCAAACATGTTCTTGGTTTCTAAATGTTTTTGAGTGTTTCTTGGAAACAATTTAGGATATGTTTGCAAACTTTGTTTCACGGTTTGAAATTAGTTTCCATGTTTCCTTTGCGTTTTCCAAAGAAGACGCAATGTTTCTTGTCATTATTTCAACTCTACTTTTCTACTAGAAACCAAGTTTGCGTATCTGGACGTGTTTGCAAACATTGTTGGCAAGTAACGTGGGTCAGTCTTAGGGCCAGTGTCATGGTCAGACTTCAAGTACGACTAAATTCAAGAAGACACCTACCTAAAACCAAATGTAATGAGCCAGATTATGTCAGAATATATCGTCAGAGGATTTCTACTGGAGGAAACAAGTCTCTACAGTGTGTCAAGGAAATCTAACTTGGCAGGGGGAAGTATAACCTCCCTTTCGCCTGTAGATCCGCGTGGTCACATAGCCTCAGGTGGGATCTGATCCAGGAAATATAACCAGGCATGTTGAAGATATAACTAACTGATTTGCTTGGATGTAGTGCTTATCTTGATGATCAGCACCTATCGAACCACCTGCTTCTCTGGGTTGACGTTGATCCCAAGGGTGCTGAAAACACCTCCCCCTCTTCCTCGTCCGGGTGATATCCTCTTAGTTAGTGTCAAAGAACAGGTAGGTGTTCCCTCGTCCGGGTGATATTATCTTGGTTAGTGTCAAAGAACAGGTAGGTGTTCCCTCGTCCGGGTGATATCCTCTTGGTTAGTGTCAAAGAACAGGTAGGTGTTCCCTTGTCCGGGTGATATCCTCTTGGTTAGTGTCAAAGAACAGGTAGGTGTTCCCTTGTCCGGGTGATATCCTCTTGGTTAGTGTCAAAGAACAGGTAGGTGTTCCCTCGCCCGGGTGATATCCTCTTGGTTAGTGTCAAAGAACAGGTAGGTGTTCCCTCGTCCGGGTGATATCCTCTTGGTTAGTGTCAAAGAACAGGTAGGTGTTCCCTCGTCCGGGTGATATCCTCTTGGTTAGTGTCAAAGAACAGGTAAGTGTTCCCTCGTCCGGGTGATATCCTCTTGGTTAGTGTCAAAGAACAGGTAGGTGTTCCCTCGTCCGGGTGATATCCTCTTGGTTAGTGTCAAAGAACAGGTAGGTGTTCCCTCGTCCGGGTGATATCCTCTTGGTTAAATTCAAAGAACAGGTAAGTGTTCCCTCGTGCGGGTGATATCCTCTTGGTTAGTGTCAAAGAACAGGTAGGTGTTCCCTCATCCGGGTGATATCCTCTTGGTTAGTGTCAAAGAACAGGTAGGTGTTCCCTCGTCCGGTGATATCCTCTTGGTTAGTGTCAAAGAACAGGTAGGTGTTCCCTCGTCCGGTGATATCCTCTTGGTTAGTGTCAAAGAACACCCTCTCCGGTGACTTGTTATCAAAAGTAGTTCCCGTCGGGTGATATCTCTTGTAGTGTCAAAAACAGTAAGTGTTCCCTCGTCCGGTGATATCCTCTGGTAGTGTCAAAAAAAGGAGTGTTCCTCGTCCGGTGATATCCTCTTGGTAGTGTCAAAGAACAGTAGGTGTTCCTCGTCCGGGATATCCTCTTGGTATGTCAAGAAAGTAGTTCCTCGTCCGGTGATATCTCTTGGTTAGTGTCAAAGAACAGTAGGTGTTCCCTTCCGTGATATCCCTTGGTTAGTGTCAAAGAACAGGTAGGTGTTCCTCGTCCGGGTGATATCTCTGGTTAGTGTCAAAGAACAGTAGTGTTCCTCTCGGTGATATCTCTTGGTTAGTGTCAAAGAACAGGTAGGTTTCCCTCGTCCTGGTGATATCCTCTTGGTTAGTGTCAAAGAACAGTAGTGTTCCTCGTCCGGGTGATATCCTCTTGGTTAGTGTCAAAGAACAGGTAGGTGTTCCCTCGTCCGGTGATATCCTCTTGGTTAGTGTCAAAGAACAGGTAGGTGTTCCGTGTGATACCTTGTGTGTCAAAAACAGTTTCCCTCGGGTGATATCTCTTGGTTAGTGTCAAAGAACAGGTAGGTGTTCCCTCGTCCGGTGATATCCTCTTGGTTAGTGTCAAAGAACAGGTAGGTGTTCCCTCGTCGGTGATATCTCTTGTTGTGTCAAAGAACAGAGGTGTTCCCTCCCGGTGATATCTCTTGGTTATGTCAAAGAACAGTAGTGTTCCCTCTCCTGTGAATCCTCTTGTATGTCAAAGACAGGTAGGTGTTCCTCCGGTGATATCTCTTGTTAATGTCAAAGAACAGGTATGTTCCTCGCCGGTGTATCCTTTGTTAGTGTCAAAAACAGTAGTGTTCCCTCTCCGGGTGATATCTTTGTTATGTCAAGAACAGTAGGTGTTCCCTCCCGGTGATACTCTTGTTATGTCAAGAACGTAGTGTTCCCTCGCCGGTGATATCTCTTGGTTATGTCAAAAACAGTGGTGTTCCCTCGGTGATATCCTTGGTTAGTGTCAAAGAACAGTAGGTGTTCCTTCGTGATATCCTTGTAGTGTCAAAGAACAGGTAGTGTTCCCTCGTCGGTGATATCCCTTGGTTATGTCAAAACAGTGTTTCCCCGGATACTCTTGTAGGTCAAGAAAGTAGTTCCTCGCGGATACTCTTGGTTATGTCAAAACAGTAGTGTTCCTCGTCCGGTGAATCCTTGTTAGTGTCAAAGAACAGTAGGTGTTCCCTCGTCCGGGATATCCTCTTGTAGTGTCAAAGACAGTAGTGTTCCGTCCGGGTGATATCTCTTGTTATGTCAAAGAACAGTATGTTCCCCGTCCGGTGATACCTCTTGTTAGTGTCAAAGAAAGTAGTGTTCCCTCGTCGGTGATATCCTCTTGTATGTCAAGACAGTAGTGTTCCCTCGTCGGTGATACCTCTTGGTTATGTCAAAGAACAGGTAGTGTTCCCTCGTCCGGTGATATCCTCTTGTAGTGTCAAAGAACAGGTAGTGTTCCCTCGTCGGTGATATCCTCTTGGTTAGTGTCAAAGAACAGTAGGTGTTTCCCTCGTCCGGGTGATATCCTCTTGGTTAGTGTCAAAGAACAGGTAGGTGTTCCCTCGTCCGGTGATACTCTTGGTTATGTCAAAGAACAGGTAGGTGTTCCCTCGTCCGGGTGATATCCTCTTGGTTAGTGTCAAAGAACAGGTAGGTGTTCCCTCGTCCGGGTGATATCCTCTTGGTTAGTGTCAAAGAACAGGTAAGTGTTCCCTCGTCCGGGTGATATCCTCTTGGTTAGTGTCAAAGAACAGGTAGGTGTTCCCTCGTCCGGGTGATATCCTCTTGGTTAGTGTCAAAGAACAGGTAGGTGTTCCCTTCGTCCGGGTGATATCCTCTTGGTTAGTGTCAAAGAACAGGTAGGTGTTCCTCGTCCGGTGATATCCTCTTGGTTAGTGTCAAAGAACAGGTAGTGTTCCCTTGTCCGGGTGATATCCTCTTGGTTAGTGTCAAAGAACAGGTAGGTGTTCCCTCTCGACCTGTTGTGTGGATATCCTCTTGGTTGTGTCAAAGAACAGGTAGGTGTTCCCTTGTCTGGGTGATATCCTCTTGGTTAGTGTCAAAGAACAGGTAGGTGTTCCCTTGTCTGGGTGATATCCTCTTGGTTAGTGTCAAAGAACAGGTAAGTGTTCCCTCGTCCGGGTGATATCCTCTTGGTTAGTGTCAAAGAACAGGTAGGTGTTCCCTCATCCGGGTGATATCCTCTTGGTTAGTGTCAAAGAACAGGTAGGTGTTCCCTCGTCCGGGTGATATCCTCTTGGTTAGTGTCAAAGAACAGGTAGGTGTTCCCTCGTCCGGGTGATATTCTCTTGGTTAGTGTCAAAGAACAGGTAGGTGTTCCCTTGTCTGGGTGATATCCTCTTGGTTAGTGTCAAAGAACAGGTAAGTGTTCCCTCGTCCGGGTGATATCCTCTTGGTTAGTGTCAAAGAACAGGTAGGTGTTCCCTCATCCGGGTGATATTCTCTTGGTTAGTGTCAAAGAACAGGTAAGTGTTCCCTCATCCGGGTGATATTCTCTTGGTTAGTGTCAAAGAACAGGTAAGTGTTCCCTTGTCTGGGTGATATCCTCTTGGTTAGTGTCAAAGAACAGGTAGGTGTTCCCTTGTCTGGGTGATATCCTCTTGGTTAGTGTCAAAGAACAGGTAGGTGTTCCCTTGTCTGGGTGATATCCTCTTGGTTAGTGTCAAAGAACAGGTAAGTGTTCCCTCGTCTGGGTGATATCCTCTTGGTTAGTGTCAAAGAACAGGTAGGTGTTCCCTTGTCTGGGTGATATCCTCTTGGTTAGTGTCAAAGAACAGGTAGGTGTTCCCTTGTCTGGGTGATATCCTCTTGGTTAGTGTCAAAGAACAGGTAAGTGTTCCCTTGTCTGGGTGATATCCTCTTGGTTAGTGTCAAAGAACAGGTAGGTGTTCCCTTGTCTGCGTGATATCCTCTTGGTTAGTGTCAAAGAACAGGTAGGTGTTCCCTTGTCTGGGTGATATCCTCTTGGTTAGTGTCAAAGAACAGGTAAGTGTTCCCTTGTCTGGGTGATATCCTCTTGGTTAGTGTCAAAGAACAGGTAGGTGTTCCCTCATCCGGGTGATATTCTCTTGGTTAGTGTCAAAGAACAGGTAAGTGTTCCCTTGTCTGGGTGATATCCTCTTGGTTAGTGTCAAAGAACAGGTAAGTGTTCCCTCGTCCGGGTGATATCCTCTTGGTTAGTGTCAAAGAACAAGTAGGTGTTCCCTCATCCGGGTGATATTCTCTTGGTTAGTGTCAAAGAACAGGTAGGTGTTCCCTTGTCTGGGTGATATCCTCTTGGTTAGTGTCAAAGAACAGGTAAGTGTTCCCTCGTCCGGGTGATATCCTCTTGGTTAGTGTCAAAGAACAAGTAGGTGTTCCCTCATCCGGGTGATATTCTCTTGGTTAGTGTCAAAGAACAGGTAGGTGTTCCCTTGTCTGGGTGATATCCTCTTGGTTAGTGTCAAAGAACAGGTAGGTGCTCCCTCGCCCGGGTGATATCCTCTTGGTTAGTGTCAAAGAACAGGTAGGTGTTCCCTCGTCCGGGTGATATCCTCTTGGTTAGTGTCAAAGAACAGGTAGGTGTTCCCTCGTCCGGGTGATATCCTCTTGGTTAGTGTCAAAGAACAGGTAGGTGTTCCCTCGTCCGGGTGATATCCTCTTGGTTAGTGTCAAAGAACAGGTAGGTGTTCCCTCGTCCGGGTGATATCCTCTTGGTTAGTGTCAAAGAACAGGTAGGTGTTCCCTCGTCCGGGTGATATCCTCTTGGTTAGTGTCAAAGAACAGGTAAGTGTTCCCTTGTCTGGGTGATATCCTCTTGGTTAGTGTCAAAGAACAGGTAGGTGTTCCCTCGTCCGGGTGATATCCTCTTGGTTAGTGTCAAAGAACAGGTAGGTGTTCCCTCGTCCGGGTGATATCCTCTTGGTTAGTGTCAAAGAACAGGTAGGTGTTCCCTCGTCCGGGTGATATCCTCTTGGTTAGTGTCAAAGAACAGGTAAGTGTTCCCTCGTAATGTTGATAGACGACGTTCAATCTCAAGGGCACTGTATTTATCATTTAAGTTATCTACCTGCGCTTTCTGACCTGACTGATCATATCAGCACACGATAAGTTCTATATCGTTGTGCTTACCACATGATACCTTCTATTCGCAAATGTTGACATTATTATCGTTAACGGCTGCGGCCGCTTGGTCGGTATAGCCTGCATTATATTGTTTTGTTTTGTTTATAGTTTTAACGAGATATAATCGATTGAAAATATTTTCAGAGATGGTTGTTTAATAATCTACATTGTAACGTTTCAAGTGTTCTATTTTTTGATAAATGAACAAAGTCCTGGTACTACTTGGCGTTGTGTGAGAGTGTTTTCTTGCTCCGTGAGTCACTTAGTCAGAACCAACTTGGTCGAGTGGGACTAGAGACTATCCTAGACACTGCCTGAATAGTTTTGTACCTAGCTATGCTATTAACATTAATTGAAATGTAATACTTAGTGTTGCTGTTCTGTGTTAAATACAGCCCTCCCTGTGCTTAGAACAAGGAGTGGAACAGAAATATTTATAGGTTTGGGTTCTGGTTCTGGTTCAGGTTCCGGTTCTTTCGATATTCATTTTAATGTTCTGATTGCAGTTAAGGAAAAATAAAAGTTCCTGTTCGGTTTAGTTTTTATTTATATTCCGGTTCTTTTACTTTGCATTCAATAGCTACACCACCATTTAGAAAATTCGTAAATAGAAAAATACATTTAATTTTTTTTACAACAAACCAATATATATATAATACAAAGGACTACATCCGACTGACAAAACAAGCTGATAAAACTATAAATAAAGTACTTCAATATAAGATTAAGTTCAAGAAAGAAGGGCATACAGTTCACTTTTATAAATAACTTGAGAAACAAAAATAACCTTTATGAACCTGAATGTATATCATGATAAATTCAACGCTCAAGCTATTATATTTGTTAGTTACGGTTACAGCCGCATCTAAATGTCATATTCTTTAAATTGAAATAAACACTTGGACACGGGAAACGAACCCGGGACCTTTGTCTTAGTACGCCAATACACTTAATTGATCACTCACATGTATTAGACGATTTCCTCATGTCCATCACAGACTCGGCCTTAAAATAAGAGTAAAGAATGACCCTGAGCACTAGACGAGCCCTGTATAGCTCAGAGGTCATAGCTTTTGGACACTAAGACAAAGGTCCCGGGTTCTATTCACGTGTTCAGGTGTCACTCTTCAATTTAATGTTTATAAATATAGATTGATTCAAATTTTGTTTCTGACACTTAGGCAATTTATTTGTAAAATTCATATTCTGGTTCTTTAACAATAACTGTTAGTTCTAGTTCCAGTTCGACTCCTGTATGATATATTTGAATAAATACGTATCAAAGTGTTTCGGTTCACCCTGAGCTGCTCTTAGCACGGTTAGACTATAGCAGCTATCTTGAAAGTAAGTATCGTAAAGATCCATTCGGACCTAGATTGGGTTTTAATTCGTTCCTACTTGTGATAGTAAGAATGGAGGAACGTTTATTCTCAATTACCAAGGTATACTATCAAAGTTGTTAGAAAGAGATTTAATCTCTATTATCCGACAGTCGGATGTGTGTTTTACGTATTATATGTGTGTACATACTACAAACTAAATTAGTGTACAATTATTTATTTGAACATGCTACAACATTGAACCATGTCAATTAAACTCGTACTAACTGTGGGGGTGTTTATATTAGTTTATACAGATAATGGTCTTGGTTGGTATTCCTGTGCCGGGATAAGAGAGTACTTCAACTTCAAATTAGCTCCAAGCACAACTGCTTCAAAGAGGAAATTGCTGTATTATGTACCGTACTTGTGCCGATGGCGAGGTCAACGTAATTCTATGATATTAACAAGAAATAGACCCCCAAAAAAATGTGCGTGCTCATTACTCCTACATGAGTATAACCTACCTTTTTTTTAGGTTTATAACCGTTGTGTGTACTTTAATATGATTAAATAGAAGTCGGAATTATCTAAAATATATAATAGACTAAATGTATAAATAGCAAATTATAAATACACACTTGTGACTTCACTAATAGGTTTGATTTAACTTGATATGACTTTGAGCAATCAAGACCCATTATTTTCAAGACCTTTGAAAGTATTTTCTATGGGGATGTTTCCAACTATGTGATATTCCGACCTACCCTATTTGACGTATTCAGACCAGGTTCAAACCAAGGATAGTCAGATGAGTCTGGAGTCAAACGAGACGAAACAAAAATATTGACAAGGTTCGATTAATATATTTTTACTTTATCATCTAAAGAGAAAGTATTATTTTCATGAAAATTTTCGACCGAGAAATTATCAAGAATTTTGACGTTCTATGAGCAACCGAGCCCCCAAAAAAAGGAATTCTACAATTATGTCTGTCTGTCTGTCTGTCTGTCTGTCTGTCTGTCCCTGGCCACAGACCTCAAACGGTTTGATGGATTTTGTTTGAACTTTATATTTATATTTCACATGACTATGACTAGGGACGAGTTTTGATTTTGACCCTAGTGCTTGAATTAGGGATATTTTACTGTTAGGTGATTTTTTTTTATTCCAAAATTTTTGAAAATATCCTTAACAATTTTGTTTAAAATGGATATATATGGAATGTTTGACATAAAAAATTCACTGTATACTTGGGTTTTGAGTACAAATTTGTCAAACGGTAGTTTATTAATAAGATATTTTTGAAGATTCGAATATATTTGAAAATGGCACGAACGATTTTGTTTGAAATGGGTATTTAGTACATTTTTACAATAAACATAATTTAGTATTTTCATTTTTCTTAAAAAATTAATGATTGATTATTGATTAGCTATTTATGAAAAATTAGAAATTTTTAGAAAATGGCTATTAGGAATAAAATCTGATTAAAATTTGTAGCTGGTCTCTGTTTTACATAATAAATAATAAAGTATGCTTATATTTCTAAAATAAATAATAGTATTGAATATATAGTTTAAAATTAATATCTGGGAACTATTTTTCATAGTAAATAAGCATATTTTCTTATTTTTATAAGTTAAAAATAATTTGAGAGAAGTTGAAAATTTGAAATTTGTTAATAAATATTTATATTTTTTTCTAATTTATACATAATAAGTGTTTATTGTGATTAACAATATTGTGCGTTTGATTCTGTCCAGGAATATTTACTTAGGTTAGTGGTAGTTTACTGAAAAACTATTATTGAAAAAAAGCCCAAGTTTTAGTCTATAAAGACGAGAGCCCTGACTCACTGAACACTGACCATCAATATATCTCCAGAACCCCTGGACCTGGAATATTGAAATTTGGAAAGGAGATTCAGGACTTAGGCATCTGATAAGATAGTGTTTTTTGAAATTAGAACTCTAAATGGAGAAAATATGGGGTTGAATTTTTTCTAAATTCACTTATGTATCTTTCGAACCAATAGTTAAAGAATCTTTAAATTTAAAAGGAATGTTCATTTCTATGATTGGGGGTTTTGAGGGTCATTCAAATTTCATCCCTAAGAGGATGGGAAAGGGCAGAAAGGTGTGAAACTTACTGATTCACCCATCACCGTATTTCCCCAACCCTTGGGCCTGGAAGATTGAAATATTGTTTATAACACAAAACAAAAAAATCTAAAATTGTGAAATTCAAAATTGGGCTCCAGTAATAATTAAAAAAAGCCTTTTAGATGAGGTAGAAAAACAGCTCCTGATAACCCACTTAATCTTAAAACTGGAAGTTTCTAAGAATTGGATAAAATAGGTTGGGGTGGGGGGGGGGGGGATTACATATTTCAAAAACTAATAGTAAAAAAGAACTTATAAATGTGGTAGGAAACTTAAATATGTTTGGCGGGTATAAAGACCACTCCAAATAATTATTAAGGGCCAAAAATGTTAAATCTCTAATTGAAAATTTGGGAAAAAATGGGTGGGAAGGCTTAACATAAAACACTCTTTCATGTGTGGAAGAAAATTTAAATTTGACAAGCAAGTAGGACAACTCCAGATAACTTAATTTATCTTATAATTTGAATTTTTTAAATAGGAGTCACTTGAATAGAAAAGTGGGGAGTGCTATAATTTACAAAACTAACATAAATAACTATTTTCCCTTGTGATATAGAAATGAAATTTGACAAGAAGGTATAAATAAGACTCCAAATAACTGTAAAGTACTTGAAATTTTAAATTGAGAAAATAGGCGAAGGGGGGAGGATAGTTAGGCAGAAAATAGGTTTGTCAGGAATTTAGAGGGAATACTCTGATAGCAATATACAGTTTAAATATTTACTGATTAGAAAGAGGGTTGCTGAAATTGGATTTTTAAAATTCCCAAAAACTAAAGTAAAATGGCTTTCCTTTCAGTGTGGTTGAAGATTTAAATTTGTTAGGTTTGTATAATAACCACCGTAAGCAACCATTAAGTTCTGATCCCTAAATTTCAAAATGAAAAAGCAGTAAACGGGGAATTGATATAACTAATATATAACCCTACTGTTCTGTGTAGTTTTTACCCCCTTTAAACTATTTTATTTTTATTAGATTTACTTTATGCCATTTTACCATTTTTTGGGTTGTCTATTATTACCCTATTTATCCTTTTAATCCTTTTCCCCCTTATTACTTATATTTTTTTTAAACAATTAGACTAGATTTAGTTTTATTCCACCCGCCTCGGTGGCGTAGTTGGCTAACGCGCTAGACGTGTTGAGCTCGACTGCTGAGGATGGGGAGATCAAGGTTTGAATCTCGGTTGGGTGAACTGGGGGTGGTTTTTCCTAAATGGTTTTCCACTCTCCCTACACGCAAATGCGGGTTCACTTCCCATAATTCGACCTTCCCAATTTCTAATCCATTAGCGTGATTAGTACTTAAAGCGTATAACCCGAACGGGTAGTAAGACGTGGCGCTAATATTATTATTATTAGTTTTATACCTTTTTTGCCCAATTTAACTTTTTTATTTTAAAATATTTCTTC
Source organism: Timema cristinae (assembly GCA_039000515.1). Lineage (NCBI taxonomy): Eukaryota > Metazoa > Arthropoda > Insecta > Phasmatodea > Timematidae > Timema > Timema cristinae. The sequence continues at coordinate 41,858 of JBCFYV010001133.1, read as the reverse complement.
CATACATGGCCGGGAATTTTATGTGTAAAAATGGTAAAAACTAAATCTCATAAGAGAAAAAAAGAGTTAAAATTTTTTAAAAGGGTTAAAAGGGTAAAAATGATAAGCACGGTTAAAGGCTAGCCTAGAAGTGGTAACGAAATGCTAAAGAAATTATTATATTTACTTTTTACCATGTATGCCCTTTTTGCACTTTTTACCCTAAAATAATACATTTTTTTCATTTACTGCCTTCTTTACCCTTTTTAGCTTTTTAATATCTTTTATAATATTTACTCTCAAACTAATAAAGGGACAACTAGACTGTGATGACCTACTGGAACACATTGAACTTTTACCGCCGTCTAAACTGACAATAAATACTAACACTCCCTTCTGTGATGGAAAATCTATTAATTACATGTACAACTCGCCTTTATCTCACATACTTCGTGCATACAATAATTTAATAAGCAACGGTAACAATTCTATAGACCTATTTGACAGCACACGGGCTGTCTTCAAAACCAAAATACTAAATTACTCTCGAAAACCATACTAAATTGCCTTTCTATGTTTTTTTATTTTTTTATTTTTCAGTTAAGATGCCAATATAGTTCCTTATATATCCAGCAAACTACTGTAATAGAAAGTTGGCTTTCTAACCAAAAGCAGCTGTTGTAGTTCCTTCAAATGAAATACATAAATAAATTCCTCCTAACCCTCAAATAATAAATAATAAGCTATTATAACGAGTATAAAGCACTTATCCATATTACTAAAATGGTTATGATACATTTTGTTTATTTTTGGCTAAGTCTAAAGAACGCCACATGTAAGTCCTTTCCAAGGATGAATAATGCTAATTGCATTTAAGTCCAGGAGAACTTGATACAATTCCCCTGTTCCTGTGAATGAAAGATGAGGAATGCTGACTACATGTCTATGGTACAATGGTTCAATCATGGTTGTATCAACTATTTAAGAGCCAGGGATGTCGACTCTAGCTCTATGGTACAATGGTTAGCTCAATGGTTAAATAGCCAGGGGTATGGACTATAGCTCTATGGTACAATGGTTCAATCATGGTTGTATAAACTATTTAAGAGCCAGGGATGTGGACTATAGCTATATGGTACAATGGTTCAATCATGGTTGTATAAACTATTTAAGAGCCAGGGAGGTCGACTCTAGCTCTATGGTACAATGGTTAGCTCAATGGTTAAATAGCCAGGTATATGGACTAGCTCTATGGTACAATGGTTCAATCATGGTTGTATCAACTATTTAAGAGCCAGGGAGGTCGACTCTAGCTCTATGGTACAATGGTTAGCTCAATGTTTAAATAGCCAGGGATATGGACTATAGGTCTATGGTACAATGGTTCAATCCTGCCCATCTCAATACTGTATTCACGTCTGACTTGTTGAATTAAAAATATCTTATTTTTCACAGGCCTTTTAGCTCTTAGATTTATAATCCAAGACTGTCTTTAATTTTGAAAAGTAAACTGTGAATTTATTAAAATGAAATATCAGTACTTTTTTATTTGAACATCAATACTTAAACCTATTCAGAAATATTATTTTGTTGATTTTCCTATAGACCTTTTTAAAATTAACGTTTACTCAAACCAAAAACTTCTCAATTCCTCTAATTAACACAAAAATAAAATTGTTTTAGAATCGTGACTCAAAATCTTTTTGTTTTATAGTAATATTACACAAACAACCATAGCTAATCATTGAACCCCGCAGAGCGTTACTTATTAAAATGTGGCATTACTTTAAAGATATCCTATAGTAACCGATCAATTAACTAACCAGATAATGAATCAATAACTGGCTCATTTCCTGGCCGACTGGGGCACTATCTGTAGAGGGCGCCCTGTTCCATCAAGAAGCTCCGCCACTAATAACATCCTCGTCTGTTTGTCGAACCCTATACTCATTTCCCTGGCAAGAGCAGAGGAACGACAAATTACGAGCATGTACTGTCTATTGTTGTAAATTGAATGGCCTAGTTTGAAGCCGAGCACCATCATATTAAAGTTGATGTTTTCTCTTGAACTGGTTGTTAGATAGATGACGAGCAACTTGTCCTTAATTATGTGGTTTATGCGTGGGCGGGCAATCAGCAGGTGAACGGACGGCGGCACTTGAGGTCGGAGGAACAGGAGGAGCCGACTGATGTTTACTGAAGGAATTGTTAACAGATGGTTACATTACACAAGTATGATTAATATAAACATCTGTTAAGAGTCAGAGAAACATTGTTTGGAAACTAGGGAACTTACAATATGTTACCAAGACAGTCATGAGAGCCAGTGAGACATTGTTTGGAAACTAGGGAACTTAGAATATGTTACCAAGACAGTCATGAGAGCCAGAGATACATTGTTTGGAAACTAGGGAACTTAGAATATGTTACCAAGACAGTCATGAGAGCCAGAGATACATTGTTTGGTAACTAGGGAACTTACAATATGTTACCAAGACAGTCATGAGAGCCAGAGTTACATTGTTTGGAAACTAGGGAACTTACAATATGTTACCAAGACAGTCATGAGAGCCAGAGATACATTGTTTGATAACTAGGGAACTTACAATATGTTACCAATACAGTCATGAGAGTCATTGAGACATTGTTTGGAAACTAGTGAACTTATAATATGTTACCAATACAGTCATGAGAGTCAGAAATACATTGTTTGGAAACTAGTGAACTAACAATATGTTACCAAGACAATCATGTGAGCCAGAGATACATTGTTTGGAAACTAAGAAACTTACAATATGTTACCAATACAGTCATGTGAGCCAGAAATACATTGTTTGGTAACTAGGGAACTTACAATATGTTACCAAGACAGTCATGAGAGCCAGAGTTACATTGTTTTGAAACTAGGGAACTTACAATATGTTACCAAGACAGTTATTGAGAGCCAGAGATACATTGTTTGATAACTAGGGAACTTACAATATGTTACCAAGACAGTCATTAGAGTCAGTGAGACATTGTTTGGAAACTAGTGAACTTACAATATGTTACCAAGACAGTCATGAGAGTCATTGAGACATTGTTTGGAAACTAGTGAACTTACAATATGTTACCAAGACAATCATGAGAGCCAGAGATACATTGTTTGGAATCTAGGGAACTTACAATAAGTTGTCAAGACAGTCATTAGAGTCAGTGAGACATTGTTTGGAAACTAGTGAACTTACAATATGTTACCAAGACAGTCATGAGAGTCATTGAGACATTGTTTGGAAACTAGTGAACTTACAATATGTTACCAAGACAATCATGAGAGCCAGAGATACATTGTTTGGAAACTAGGGAACTTACAATATGTTACCAATACAGTCATGTGAGCCAGAAATACATTGTTTGGTAACTAGGGAACTTACAATATGTTACCAAGACAGTCATGAGAGCCAGAGATACATTGTTTGGAATCTAGGGAACTTACAATAAGTTGTCAAGACAGTCATTAGAGTCAGTGAGACATTGTTTGGAAACTAGTGAACTTACAATATGTTACCAAGACAGTCATGAGAGTCATTGAGACATTGTTTGGAAACTAGGGAACTTACAATATGTTACCAAGACAGTCATGAGAGCCAGAAATACATTGTTTGGAAACTAGTGAACTTACAATATGTTACCAAGACAATCATGAGAGCCAGAGATACATTGTTTGGAAACTAGGGAACTTACAATATGTTACCAAGACAATCATGAGAGCCAGAGATACATTGTTTGGAAACTAAGAAACTTACAATATTTTACCAATACAGTCATGTGAGCCAGAAATACATTGTTTGGTAACTAGGGAACTTACAATATGTTACCAAGACAGTCATGAGAGTCATTGAGACATTGTTTGGAAACTAGTGAACTTATAATATGTTACCAAGACAATCATGAGAGCCAGAGATACATTGTTTGGAAACTAGGGAACTTACAATATGTTACCAAGACAGTCATGAGAGCCAGAAATACATTGTTTGGTAACTAGGGAACTTACAATATGTTACCAAGACAGTCATGAGAGTCATTGAGACATTGTTTGGAAACTAGTGAACTTATAATATGTTACCAATACAGTCATGAGAGTCAGAAATACATTGTTTGGAAACTAGTGAACTTACAATATGTTACCAAGACAATCATGAGAGCCAGAGATACATTGTTTGGAAACTAGGGAACTTACAATATGTTACCAAGACAGTCATGAGAGCCAGAGATACATTGTTTGGAAACTAGGGAACTTAGAATATGTTACCAAGACAGTCATGAGAGTCAGAGATACATTGTTTGGAAACTAGTGAACTTACAATATGTTACCAAGACAATCATGAGAGCCAGAGATACATTGTTTGGAAACTAGGGAACTTACAATATGTTACCAAGACAGTCATGAGAGTCAGAGATACATTGTTTGGAAACTAGGGAACTTAGAATATGTTACCAAGACAGTCATGAGAGCCAGTGAGACATTGTTTGGAAACTAGGGAACTTAGAATATGTTACCAAGACAGTCATGAGAGCCAGTGAGACATTGTTTGGAAACTAGGGAACTTACAATATGTTACCAAGACAGTCATGAGAGCCAGAGTTACATTGTTTGGAAACTAGGGAACTTACAATATGTTACCAAGACAGTCACGAGAGTCAGAGAGAAATTGCTTGAAAAAGAATCAGAGATAACTTCTTTCACTGAAATCATAACTTAATTTGGCTAGTTATAGAAGTAGTTACAGAGGTAAGAATGTAATGAACCTAGGGTGTATAGTTGATATCACCTTCAATAGAGTCAGCTAGATCCAGATTATTTTGATCGAGTGAACTTAGGTTATTTTTCTGTCATTGTCATTAAATTCAGTGAAACACTGGTTATAAAATAGGAGGCATTTATACCATTATTACCTTTGTTACTAAATAAGGTGGGAAACAGTTTTTAAAATAGTAGTCCTAGGTACCATTGTTAACATTGTTACTAAATTAGGTGGGATACAGATTTTAAAATAAGAGTCCTAGGTACCATTGTTACCATTGCTATTAAATTAGGTGGGACACAACTTTTTAAAATAAGAAACCTAGGTACCATTGTTGGCATTGTTACTAAATTAGGTGGGAAACAGCTTATAAAATAGTAGACTTAGGTACTATTGTTATTAAATTCGGCGATACACATCTAATAAAGAGGGGACCCTAGTACTATTGTTATAATTGTAATAATTATATTAATCCAGCCACATCTTTTAAAAAGGTACTATTATTAACACTGTCCCTACAACAAGCGAGACGCAGAATGTCTGCCAATAGAAGTTCTTCATCATTAGGTTATCCCTCTCCTGATTGGCTCGCTGCATATCTCCATTTGTGCATAGAGAGTCAAGTTTTGTTACAACCTGTCGTCCAGATTAAGCATGTATTATGGTGTATGTTCACGGTTGTGCAGAACGATGCAAGATTGTGGTAAGTGAGTGAGAAGTAATATATATTTGGTTTGGTAGACGTGCACCCCTTTTGACACTACACACAACCTATGTTTCACGAATCCACGGTTCGCGGAAAGTAGATCTCCTCTCTTGATAGTGTGCACTCTCCTAAATTTTAGGGGGACATGGGCCCGTTTGCACGCGTATTTAACTATTTTTTTTTTTGTTTAGGTTCCTACGCATAGATATTTGTTTTGTTACAGAAGAAGTTGTGTTGGACTCTACCATAAACACCACAAACAAAGCTTTGTTTCTACTTAGGACACCATTACGAATATCTGATCCCGTAAAACACTTTAGAACTTATCATTAGCAATCCAAACGTCAGAAAGCCAAGAAGCAATTTCCAGAAAGATCCACGGACAATTCTAAGCTGTCGTCCACATCCTTACCGGTAGAGTCAACTGCTTCAGTGACAGCACAGCCCCTAGTTGAAGAATATAGCCGTCATGCGGACCAAGTAGATGGGAGTTTGCCACAAGGAACTTCTTCTAGGATTGTGGAGAAAGGAATTAAACAATTAGAACGTGTTTTTTTTTACCACGGTCGATAACTATTTTTCCACCTTAGCACACCAAAACAATATGAAAACATACAAATCTGGTTAGAGGAAGAGAAGCCTACTTTGATCGATCAGATCATCGTGCAAGGGTTGAATATCACGTGGGGATGTCATTGACTACCATAGATATGACGTTTGTTCCGTTAGACGAGCGGATCAACTTGACGCGAAGGTAGTGCTGGACAAAAGTGCTTGTTCTTCAAAGTCATTTTTCATTTCTGTATTCGTAGTGTAGAGATCAGTACACCTGGCTATGAACCCAGGGGCCCCAGGTTTGATTCCTGGCTGGAAACTTGGATATTTTTTCCCATAGGGTAACTACCCCAACGATCACCAGGGTTTGGTTAGTTAGGCTTAAGCTAGGTTTAAGATTTTCCACTGGTTCCACACCCTCATACTCACTATCACCCTCATACTTACTATCACCCTCATACTCACCATCACCCTCATACTCACCATCACCCTCATACTCACCATCACCCTCATATTGACTATCACCTTCATACTCACTATCACCCTCATACTCACTATCACCCTCACACTAACCATCACCCTCATACTTACAACCACCCTCACACTCACTATCACCCTCATACTCACTATCACCCTCACACTCACTATCACCCTCATACTCACTATCACCCTCACACTCACTATCACCCTCATACTCACTATCATACTCATACTCACTATCAGCCTCATATTTAATATCACCCTCATACTCACTATCACCCTCATACTCAATATCACCCTCATATTCATTATCACCCTCATACTCATTATCACCATCATACTCATCATTACCCTCATACTCACTATCACCCTCATACTCACCATCACCCTCATACTCACCATCACCCTCATACTCACCATCACCCTCATACTCACCATCACCCTCATACTCACTATCACCATAACACTCACTATCACCCTCATACTCACTATCACCCTCACAATCACTATCACCCTCACAATCACTATCACCCTCATTCTCACTATCACCCTCATACTCACCATCACCCTCATACTCACTATCACCCTCATACTCACTATCACCCTCATACTCACTATCACCCTCATACTCACTATCACCCTCATACTCACTATCACCCTCATACTCACTATCACCCTCATACTCATTATCACCCTCATACTCACTATCACCCTCATACTCACTATCACCCTCATACTCACTATCACCCTCATACTCACTATCACCCTCATACTCACTATCACCCTCATACTCATTATAACCCTCATACTCACCATCACCCTCATACTCACCATCACCCTCATACTCACCATCACCCTCATACTCACCATCACCCTCATATTGACTATCGCCTTCATACTCACTATCACCCTCATACTCACTATCACCCTCATACTCACTATCACCATCATACTCACTATCACCCTCATACTCACTGTCACCCTCATACTCACTATCACCCTCATACTCACTGTCACCCTCATACTCACTGTCACCCTCATACTCACTGTCACCCTCATACTCACTATCACCCTCATACTCACTATCACCCTCATACTCACTATCACCCTCATACTCACTATCACCCTCATACTCACTATCACCCTCATACTCACTGTCACCCTCATACTCACTGTCACCCTCATACTTACAATCACCCTCACACTCAGTATCACCCTCATACTCACTATCACCCTCATACTCACTATCACCCTCACAATCACTATCACCCTCATTCTCACTGTCACCCTCATACTCACTATCACCCTCATACTCATTATCATTATTATTATTATTATTATTATTATTTGTGTTTAGAGGCCCATCGACACAATGAGGTCATTAGGGCCTTTGCATTATATAGGTACATAGTAAAATCTCCATAGGAGAGAGACAGAATATTCACCTGTTTATATAAAAAGGTGAAGAGACAATATAAAAATACAATATAAAAGGAATGGTTCTCAATATGAGAAAAAAAACATTTGAGGCACTCCATAGGAGTACTCAAATGGGCTCAAAGTACAATTGAGTGAAAAACCTGCTAAAAAAAACCACAGGTGTATCACTCTAATAAAAAAAAACACATTAAAACAATATATTATTTAAAAAGACAAAACTAACATGTTAAAATAATCATTTTATTAAAGTCTGTTAAAATGGATAAAACGACAAAACAAACACATTAAAGTATACTAAAATGTTAAAAAGGTCTCAATATAAGATAAAATCCAGATGAGCACCTTTTTAAAAGTGACTCAAATGGCATTAAAAAGATTCGCCTGGCGTATAAAATGGAGTAAACAAATAACTCCTTCAGCGCTGTCGCGTAATAAAAAAGGAAGGTCACCTTTAAAATCAAGGGCCAGGCGAATAGGGGCATACCTGCGACACTCCACCAAAATGTGGTGCACACTAAGGGGAGCATCGCAAAGTTCACACACTGGAGGTGGATCCCCTCTCAGTAAAAAACTATGGGTCAATGAAGTATGCCCGACGCGGAGTCTCGTCACGATTACCTCCTCTCTTCTAGACTTTCGTATAGAAGAGGGCCATCGTGACACACCGTCCCTGATGGACCGCAGCTTGTTCTGAGCAGGGGTCGAGACCCACTGCTCGTGCCAGGTGCGTAAGACCCCACGCCGAACATAACCCTTAAGGTCTAAAAACATGACACCCAGACTCGCCTCAGGAGGCAGGCGTGCTGCCTCCTTGGCCGCCTGGTCACCCAGTTCATTTCCTGAAAGACCGGCGTGACCAGGAATCCAGCAAAAGACGAGCCGGGTGTTTAATGAATCAATTTTTAAAATTTGTTCGTGAATCATCTGCACGAGAGGATTCCACGAGTAGAGTGTGGACAATGCCAACAGAGCACTCATGGAATCCGTGCAGATGAGAACAGAACGGTGACACTTACGATATACAAAACATAGAGATTTAAAAATGGCATATAGTTCAGCCGTAAAAACACTGGATTCACCAGGTAGAGCAAATTTAAAATTGGATCCTTCCACAACAAAAGCACATCCCACGGAGGCCCGCATTTTGAGCCATCCGTATAAATGCGTTTAAACCCTCGAAAGCGGGTTGCGAGGAGCTCATTAAAGGTCCTCTCGTATAAGAAGTGTGGGGTGGTCGCTTTAGGGAACTTGGCAAGATCAAAATGGCATTGAGGTAGGCGTATCTTCCAGGGAGAAACTCGACCTGGGGATGTGGGGATAGCCTTTGGCAGGACTATCCCACACGTGTCGAAAACCGATAGCATCCTGATCCCAACTGGCCTTGTACTACGCCATTTGGTTTCATACAAGACACGGTTAGGGGGATGAAATACAGGACGATAGGCGACATGCTGCGCCATACAATGAAGTTTCGACACGTAAGATGCCAAAAGATAGGACCGCCGGTAAGAAAGAGGGGGCTCACCGGCGTCGGCACAGATGCTGACGACTGGACTGGTACGAAAGGCACCAGTAGCCAGTCGAATGCCAGCATGGTGGACACTATCTAGCATCTTTAACGCCGAGGGTCTAGCTGAGCCATAAACAAAGCTCCCGTAATATAGTTTATATCTGACCAGGGCCCTATACAGGCGCATCAAGGTTTCCCTATCAGCACCCCAGGACCGGCCGCTTACCACTTTGAGCAAATTCAATGCCTTGATACACCTCGCTTTCAGGTCTTTGATGTGGGGGATCCACGTTAGTTTAAAATCAAATAAAAGTCCCAGGAACCTAACGCTCTCCGAGACTGGTAAAACAACATGGTTCATTAAAATATTGGGGACTTGCTGTATTCCGCGTAATCTGTGGAAGTGGACTACCGTCGTCTTGGCCGCTGAGAAGGTAAAGCCACTATGCGATGCCCACATCCACAGATTGTTGACAGCTAATTGTATCTGACGTTCAGCTCTGTGGAGACTCGATGAACTGCAATAAATTGCGTAGTCATCCACAAAAAGACATGAACGGACAGGTACGCGCACGTTGTCCACGATGCTATTTATCGCGATAGCGAATAACGTACAGCTTAAAATACTACCCTGAGGCACCCCATTTTCTTGAATAAAATCATCGGATAAGGTGTTGTTTAACCTTACCCGGAAGTGTCTATCCGACATAAAATTAGATATAAAAATAGGGAGGTTCCCCCGGAACCCCCAATTAAACAGGGTTTTTAAAATGCCGTACCGCCAGGTGGTATCGTACGCTTTCTCCAGATCGAAGAAGACAGCCAGAAGATGCTGCTTATGGAGAAAAGCGTCACGAATAGCCGTCTCTAGACGGACAAGGTGATCCACCGTGGATCGGTTACGGCGAAAACCACATTGAATATTAGATAGCAGATTGCGGGATTCTAAATACCATATAAGTCGCTTATTAATTATTTTTTCCAATATTTTACACACACAACTAGTTAAAGCTATCGGTCTATAGCTAGTTGGCTCTAATTTATCTTTGCCACTTTTATATATAGGTATAACGGTTGCTTGCCTCCATAGTGAGGGGAACTGCTGAGATTCCCAAACACTATTATAGAGGTCTAAAAGAAGTGCCTGTCCGGCAGGGGGCAGCTGACGCAACATCTCATAATGAATGTCGTCTGGACCAGAGGCTGTGCTGCCGGCCTGGGACAGGGCATAGGTCAGTTCATCTTTGGTAAAGGGGGAGTTATAATCCTCCCCCGACTTCGACCAAAATCAATAGCATGGCGCTCGATGTTCCGCTTATAAACTGCGAACTCGTTAGTGTAGCTCGCAGTGCTAGAAATAGCGGCGAACATCGAGCCCAATACATTAACTACCTCCTTAGGGGAGGAGACACGTGAACCGTTAGACATGAGGGCAGGTATATTGTTATTGGAATTGTTGCTCTTACGTAATTTACGGATATTATCCCAAACCTTAGTTGTGGGGGTGGATATTGTAAGGGTTGAAATAAATTTTCTCCAAGACTCTCTTCTGCTTTCACGAAGTATACGGCGAGCTCGAGCACGTAGAATCCGGAATGACTCAAGGTTCTCCAAAGTAGGACGTCGGTGAAAAATATGTAGGGCACTTCGACGGTCAGAAATAGCCAACCGACACTCCTCGCTCCACCAGGGAACGGGACGGTGGCGCGGATTTGGCGAGGATTTAGGGATGGAGGCCCTCGCCGCCGCGATGACCGTCGAAGTAAAATACTCAGTCTTAACATCGACGTCAGGAGAAGGGGATTCGTGGAAAACGGCGAGCTCGCGGAATTTATCCCAGTCGGCACGTTTAATCACCCATTGGGGAACTCGTGCTGTACTTGGGCAATCTTGGAGTGGGGAAAGCAGTACAGGGAAGTGATCGCTTCCACATAGGTCCGTATGGACATCCCAAAGGAAGAGGGCAGCGATACCTGGGCTACATAAAGTTAGGTCGATGGCAGAGGATACACCATTAAAAGTGGAGAAGTGTGTCTGGGTCCCGGTGTTCATTAGCACCAGGTTTCCCGAGACAAGAATATCCTCTAGCATCCTCCGCGGGTATCTGTAAAATTAGATCCCCACACCAGGTTATGCGCATTAAAGTCCCCCAAGATGATATAGGGGGCGGGAAGTTGCATAAAGAGGGCCTCTAAGCTCCTCTTTGAAATACGTTCACATGGTGGGAGGTATATGCAGCATACTGTCATCTCCAAAGCAAGGGAGACTCGGACAGCGATAACTTGGAGATCTGAAACGATGTTAATTTTTGTGATATATATTGCTTCGTGCGAATATAGCCACACCTCCGCTAGCCCGATCAAAGAAAGGCTTGTCGGTACGATAGACATCGTACCCACGAAGCATCGGGTTGTCATTTGGGCGGAAGTGGGTCTCCTGCAAACACAAGATGGAAGGATGCAGGGAAGAAATTTGTTGTTTAATTTCCTCTACACGAGCATAGAAACCCCTACAATTCCATTGTAGTAGCGACATAAGTTATTAGTATAAAATTTAGTTATCCTCGCAATCCATGACACTATCTCTTAAAATTAAAAATTGGTTGAGGGCCTTTTTAGGTCCTCTTGCCTTTCCCAGTCTCTCCTGGACCTCCCGCTTTAGGAGAGGCTTCGGTTTACTTTGGAGAGACTGGGTAGTCGGATCCTTGCGCGAAGGCTTTGTTAAGGCCTTCGACGCTTTTTTACTATTATTCTTTTCGGCGGTCTCTCGCTGGTCCTTCTTCAAGGCACCAGTGGGACTCGCCTTTACGGCCTCACCTGTTTCGCCACTCATCCCGGCATCTGGAGGCCCAGAGGCGAGAGTGAGCGACTCAACAGTGGCCGCATGCAATTTATTTCCCGAGGAGGGCTCGGGGGAGTTCCCCGAGGAGGGCTCGGGGAAGTTCCCCGAGGAGGGCTCGGAGGAGTTCCCCGATGGGGGTTCGGAGGAGTTCCCCGAGGGGGGCTCGGGGGTGTTCCCCGAGGGGGGTTCGGGGGAGTTTCCCGGGGGGGGCTCGGAAGTGTTCCCCGAGGAGGTCTCCTCGGGGGTACAGGTGGTGGAGGCGACTGTTGTGAGGGTGTCGCCACTTGTTTTATATTTTGCATCACCATAGTTGATGCTGGTTTTTTTGTTGAGTCTCGAATAGAGACGAGTGGCACAGGTCGTGTAGGAGACTTCACAATATTAACTGCGCAGTGACAGTTAGGGCAGTTTATATTTTGGCTAACAATTTGGCTGTAGGAGCTTTGAAATACCGGAGCTTGTAGTGCAGTAAACTCTTTGCGTGCCTGGGCATAAGGGATCTTCTTTTCTGTTTGGATCTCCAGGACTTTTTTCTCTACTTTCCAATTCGGACAGGACCGAGACCAGGCAGAATGAGGACCCTTGCAATTAATGCAGAATTTAGGAGACTCGCATGGTTGTTCATGAGCCTCCTGTCCACAATCTGCACAGGTTGGCTTACCACGGCATCGCAGCTTCGTATGCCCAAATTCCTGGCACTGAAAACAGCGCCGAGGGTTGGGGACATACGGCTGGACCCTAAGCACGTGGAAGCCAGCTCGGACCTCCTTTGGTAAGGAAGGAGTGGCAAATGTTAGGATATAACTTTCAGTATTCTTCACTACATCGTTCCTTTTGATGGTAATCCTATATACTTCGGTGACATGTTGAGGGGAAAGCTCCTCACAGATGTCCTCAATGCTTACGCAGTCGAGGCCATAGCAAGTGACCACTCCCTTGCAAACATTGAGGAACCTGTGCGGCTCCACCTTCACCTTTAAATGATTCGAGGGGCTCAACGGTATTGTAGTTATTGCCATTATTTTCTTTGTCTGAATGTCGTTTTCAGTCTGGATCATAATCGTGCCATCGCGCAGTTTTCTAATTGAAACCCCAGACTCGGCAGCTCCACTTATCACTCTTTCGAGGACAAATGGGCTGACACGTTTGAGGTTCTCATTATCATCCATTCGAGACATTACCAGGAAGCGGGGCTGGGGCCTCACCACTTCCTGGATTTTTTCAATTAAAGGGCTGGACGGCCTTACCCGTTTCCGCCTCTTATCTATATTACGACCCTGCGAGGGGCCGGGCAGTGAGTTGCCAGCAGGGTTTGGCAGTACGGTGCCAGCGGCGACAATGTTGTCGGCCATGCCATTATTGGGGACAACCTACACAATACTCGGATCGTAGACCCAGGGTGACCCAAGTTGGTACTACCACATATGGCCCTGTTAACTGTCCCGACGAGAGGCCCTATGCGACGCTAGACATGACACCCTTCGCATAGAGCATCGCCGAGAGAGACGTCATCGCAGCAAGTGGGTGTAGGAAAGTGCCAATTTTACGTCCGGGCCCTCATGAACGCAACCGATCTTTTCCCAAAGTAGGGTACCCGGTTATTGTCATCCCTAAGGCCCTTCTACTAAGGTATTGCAACCGGCGCACTTTCATTCAGGAGCTCAAAGCAGTGGTATCCTATAATAAACAGAGAAGAGCCGGATTAGTAGCCAAGGTCGTCAACGGAAAGGCCAAAGGCCTCCGTGCAGGATGAACGGCAGGGGGAAGGGAAGAAAAATGTAAGGATAGATATAGCGAAGGGGGAAGAGTGAAGAAAAGAAAGGGGGGAAAGTGAAGGAAGAAGAAAATTATGTGAAAGGAAAGATATAGGATAGGTTTGTCCCACACGAGGTACGTCCTGCACAGAAGCCTCCCCTTTTAGTCGCTTCTTACGACAAGCAGGGGTTACTGCGGGACTATTCTAAACCTTTTCCCGCAGGGGGGTACTCATTATCACCCTCATACTCACTATCCCCCTCATACTCACCATCATCTTCATCTCATCTAATCGGGACATAGAAAGAGCATCCATGGAAAGGATGTACGATTAGTAAATTCGGGCGTCCTCCTGGCAACTGTACATTAGTACATTAGTACTGGCTGGTCTGTTCATTAATGTGCTACGAATGATGGAGTCCACAGGTGCAATATTATAATAGGTTCTGTGGTGGTAAGCTTGATTATGTGAGAGCTTGCAGTTACATTAGTATCAAGTCTCTTATAAACCTATTGGTTTACCGTCATAAAACGCCAACATTTTAATATGAGGACTAGCAGCTGACCCATTAGTTGGCCATTGACCAGATGCCCAGAATTTGGGGAAACATCAAGCTCATGTCTTTGGTTTGAATCAATCCATGGGGTATTACCAAATTGACGTCTCAAAAAAGCAGATTATTGGGACTTAAACTTTGTTTTGAAATACACGGTTGTTGTCTATGCTACCTTCAGCCTCGGTGTCTTATCGTCCAGCGAGGGCGTACACTCCGTCGCGATTGAAAGGTAGCAACTTGTTCTCTCAGCCCGCGCGGTGTGCTATACCTCCACACATGCCTGCAGAATAGTTTGCCTAGCTACGCCCAAGGCCTAAGTTAGAGAAGGCCTTAAATCCTTAAATTATTTCTTGAATGTAGGGAAGGAGTGATGGGGGAGAGGTTGTCTCTCTTAGCGATGCCCAAATGGTTTGATTTAACAATTTAATATTACATTATTGTTCTGATAATGATAAAATCAATAATATTACTGATTAATTATTATATTACACACATATAACGTAAATAAGAGATTAACTCTAAAATGTTTTTACTTTATTTGTAAGAAGTTGAGTTAAAACAAAATCTTCTGTAATTTAAGAGTCCCAATCCTAGTTTAAGATATTTTATACTATTTCCGGGTGGAAAAAAAAAAATATTGATAAAATCTTATCCACTGGTCATATTTTATTTATAAAAATGTATTTATTTGTTTCTTCAAAGTTATTATGACTGTGTATAACTTTGTGGGACCATAGTTCAATTCCATACTTTATTTAATGTTACCATAGTGGCTATAATATAACTATTAGTAAAACGCTTTAATAATTAATAATACTTTGATTGAGGAAAGGCGTGGTTTATTAAGATTGGCGTTGATAATAATCATTGTATAATAAATTTAATGTATAATGTTAAATGTGATTATTTTTGTCAAATCTATTTTTTACTAAATCAATTCTAGAAGTCCAAACAATAAAAATAGCCATGTCGCAGGCAAGTAATAATACAATATCAGAGTGAGGAGGTTTAAATAATAATTGAAAAACAAGGATAAATATTGTTTTGTTTTACGAATTTAAAACCACTTTACATTATATCTCTACTTTTTTAAGGTTTGGAATATAAATATATTTAAGATAAAAAATATTGTAGTTCTGTACTATATTTTAGAATATTTGTCTATAGTCAAGAATACCTGGAATTTCACAACCTATTGCACTGCATTTATTTCTTTTCATCAAGATTTCTGCTAAGAGAGGATCTCGCAGACATACAGTCAGGGTTTGATTTTTTTTCAAAGATACGGCCAGATTTATTTATCTCTGGAACCATTTAACCAACTTCGGTGCAGTTTTTACTTTTGTACTGGACCAATATCCAGGCAGGTTTTAACATAGTGTATAATCAGGTGTTTTGGTGTGAGTCCCGGTGAAGGGCCAGACGAATGTTTGTTTACGTTTATGGAACAACACAATTACTGTGGGGTAGTTATTATTATTATTTATTGTATTTATCCAGGCATTTTTTAGTATAGTAATTATAATCAGGTGTTTTGATGTGAGTCCCGGTGAAATGCCAGCCGGATATTTGTCTATATCTATGATACCACACAATAACTGTGGTGTCGTTTTAATTATTCTGTGGAGTATTTACCCAGGCATTTTTTAGAATAATAATTATAATCACACGGTTTGGTGTGATACCCGGTAAAGTGTCAGCCGGATATTTGTATACATCTATGGAAACACTTAACTGATTTAAATGTTTTTTTTATAGAATATTATCCAAGCAAGTTTTAGCGTGACTTAATAATGTTTTGTGTTGTGAGTCTTGGTGAAGGACCAGCCGAATATTTGTCAACAACTGATTCCGTATTTAATTCTATTCTGTAGGATGTCAACCAGGGAAATTGTAGTATGATAGACTTAGGTATTAGGGTTCGAGTCCCTGTTAAAGTTTCGGATGGATGATGTGTATATTTTATCTAGAATATTTATAATCACATAAGCAATTGCAATGTAATTTTTCCAACTAGACTTACGTAGTTTTTATATCCAGGCTGGTTTTAACCTTAGTTTAATCAGGTGTTTTGCTGTGAGTCTCTGGAAATACTGACAGGCCTAGCTACAATGGATTTTGTGAATCAGCTGGAAGGTGAAATTCCGCTCTGCCGTGAAGGGGATAGTAAAATCCAGAGTGAACTATAGGAGAATATTTATAAGTAAAATAATATTACTTATTTCAACCATATTTAGTACTAATTACTGGGGGATAGTGATTAAAAGATACAAATAAAGGTGATGTAACCACATTTGCTTAGATGGAAGTTGGGAAGCAATTTAGGAAAACGTGTCTCAATATTTCCGGCCAGGAGTACAACCCTGTTGGGTGACCTGGTGGTCTAGGGGTAAGGTGTCAGACTTCTATGCTGGCGGCCGAGGTTCAATCCTCGGTCCCGGCAAAGATTTATCTGATTACCAAACCCTTCCTACACCTCTGACAAGACATCTTGTGAATGTGTGGAATTCCAGGCCGCCATCGTGGTTCGGATTCCACGTTAAACTGTAGGTCCTTCATTTCATCTCGCAATCACACTACCATTACACATTAGCGTAAGTGCGTATAACCCGAACGGGTAGTAAGACGCGGTGCTAATAATAATAATAATAATTTATATTATAATGCTTTGGTATTCATACGGAAAAAAACATTTCTTATATGGTCCATTTTCAGTGATGGGTGAAACAGGGTTGTAGACCTGGCCGGGAATATTGAGACACGTTTTCCTAAATTGCTTCCCAACTTCCATCTAAGCAAATGTGGTTACATCACCTTTATTTGTATCTTTTAATCACTATCCCCCAGTAATTAGTAGTAAATATGGTTGAAATAAGTAATATTATTTTACTTATAAATATTCTCCTATAGTTCACTCTGGATTTTACTATCCCCTTCACGGCAGAGCGGAATTTCACCTTCCAGCTGATTCACAAAATCTATCATAACTAGGCCTGTCAGTATTTCCAGAGACTCACAGCAAAACACCTGATTAAACTAAGGTTAAAACCAGCCTGGATATAAAACCTACGTAAGCCTAGTTGGAAAAATTACATTGCAATCGCTTATGTGATTATAAATATTCTAGATAAAATATACACATCATCCATCCGAAACTTTAACAGGGACTCGAACCCTAATACCTAGGTATATCATACTACAATTTCCCTGGTTGACATCCTACAGAATAGAATTAAATACGGAATCAGTTGTTGACAAATATTCGGCTGGTCCTTCACCAAGACTCACAACACAAAACATTATTAAGTCACGCTAAAACTTGCTTGGATAATATTCTATAAAAAAAACATTTAAATCAGTTAAGTGGTTCCATAGATGTATACAAATATCCGGCTGACACTTTACCGGGTATCACACCAAACCGTGTGATTATAATTATTATTCTAAAAAATGCCTGGGTAAATACTCCACAGAATAATTAAAACGACACCACAGTTATTGTGTGGTATCATAGATATAGACAAATATCCGGCTGGCATTTCACCGGGACTCACATCAAAACACCTGATTATAATTACTATACTAAAAAATGCCTGGATAAATACAATAAATAATAATAATAACTACCCCACAGTAATTGTGTTGTTCCATAAACGTAAACAAACATTCGTCTGGCCCTTCACCGGGACTCACACCAAAACACCTGATTATACACTATGTTAAAACCTGCCTGGATATTGGTCCAGTACAAAAGTAAAAACTGCACCGAAGTTGGTTAAATGGTTCCAGAGATAAATAAATCTGGCCGTATCTTTGAAAAAAAATCAAACCCTGACTGTATGTCTGCGAGATCCTCTCTTAGCAGAAATCTTGATGAAAAGAAATAAATGCAGTGCAATAGGTTGTGAAATTCCAGGTGTTCTTAGCTATAGACAAATATTCTTAAATATAGTACAGAACTACAATATTTTTTATCTTAAATATATTTATATTCCAAACCTTAAAAAAGCAGAGATATAATGTAAAGTGGTTTTAAATTCGTAAAACAAAACAATATTTATCCTTGTTTTTCAATTATTATTTAAACCTCCTCACTCTGGTATTGTATTATTACTTGCCTGCGACATGGCTATTTTTATTGTTTGGACTTCCAGAATTGATTTAGTAAAAAATAGATTTGACAAAAATAATCACATTTAACATCATACATTAAATTTATTATACAATGATTATTATCAACGCCAATCTTAATAAACCACGCCTTTTCTCAATCAAAGTATTATTAATTATTAAAGCGTTTTACTAATAGTTATATTATAGCCACTATGGTAACATTAAATAAAGTATGGAATTGAACTATGGTCCCACAAAGTTATACACAGTCATAATAACTTTGAAGAAACAAATAAATTCATTTTTATAACTAAAATATGTCCAGTGGATAAGATTTTATCAATATCTTTTTTTTTTCCACCCGGAAATAATATAAAATATTTTAAACTAGGATTGGGACTCTTAAATTACAGAAGATTTTGTTTTAACTCAACTTCTTACAAATAAAGTAAAAACATTTTAGAGTTAATCTCTTATTTACGTTATATGTGTGTAATATAATAATTAATCATTAATAAATTTATAATTGGTTATAAACTGTAATGAAGATTCTGGAAAAGGGGAGACTTGCTTTATGTTACCATGTAAAACCAAACAATGTGGGTAACAGTGCCAAAATAACGTTTGACGTGGTTAAATTTTTAATAGTTAAAAAAAATACTAGCCTCTATGTTAATGAGACCAAACATAAATAATTAACTTAGTATGTAAATATTAATTATTGATTTTATCATTATCAGAACAATAAAGTAAAATTAATTTAGTAAATCAAACCATTTGGGCATCGCTAAGAGAGACAACCTCTCCCCCATCACTCCTTCCCTACAGGCAAGAAATAATTTAAGGATTTAAGGCCTTCTCTAACTTAGGCCTTGGGCGTAGCTAGGCAAACTATTCTGCAGGCATGTGTGGAGCTATAGCACACCACGTGGGCTGAGAGAACAAGTTGCTACCTTTCAATCGCGACGGAGGGTACATTATACACGAATAAATTAAACCAATTATAAATAATTTCACTCTGTTTCTATTTAGTTCTTAGTAGTCAGTAAATAATAATAATAATAATAATAATATAATGCACATATGGGCTACATCACTCATACCCCAGTGTGTGGAAAAATTAGCCGGTACTAAAGTAGTACTGTTACTGTTACCCGGGGGACTCCCGAATGTACAGGGTGTTCTACATGGTGCTGCTTTTGGTAATACTCGCTGGCTTCTTTTGACGCCATCTTTACGCTTTCCCTGCGTGAAAATCTTGCTGCAAAATTCGCTAGCTGATAAATGCTTGCCTCTAATGCTTCTAAAAATTTGGAATTCACCAGCGTTTAGCCAGTTTTGAGTGTCATGGAGTCAAAAGATTCCCACCTTGCACATGCTTCTCAAACAATTTTTGTAGCCAGCTTCCCGTCTCGCGCATGCGCATTAAGGCAGACCCATTCGCTGGTCGCTTACACGCCGCTTCTTTTGACGCTGCTGGTAAAAGCAGCTAGCTATTCGCTTTGCGGGAGTGTTAAAGTTGGAAATGTTCAGCTTGTCAGCTAGCTTCTTTTAGTCAACGTGTCTTCAAAACTATGACGCGAGAGAATAAAAGAATCCGCGTTCTTAGAATCTTTTACAAGCGAATTCGCCAGCTTATCAAAAAGCTTGTTTAAAGCGAATAAAAGCAACAACACGTAAATCACCCTTATATAGTGAGTATGAGGGTGTGCAACCAGTGTAAACACTTAGATCTAGCTGGAGAATAACTAACCAAACGTCGCTGACCTTTGGGGTAATTCCTATTTCGGGAAAAATAGCCAAGATCCCAGCCGGGAATCGAACCCTGGACCTCTAGACTAGTAGTCAAGTGCATTGACCACTTCAATACGGAGCCGGGAAATAAATGAATAATAATAATAATAATAATAAGTTGTTATTAACTTTTTTATTTCTCCGACATTTAGTTTTGCGGTCAACTACTATCTAGATCTCAAGGAGTAAATGGTTCACTTAACTTCAATATGTGTGGTGCAGGGTTTAGTGATTCAAATTTAAATAGATTTATTTCCTAGACAGTTTGGTTTGTAGGAATGAAATGCTGAAGACGGGGAGACCAGGGTTCAAACTCCGGTTGGGTCTACTGAGAGTGTTTTTTCCTTAATGTTTTCCCATTATCTTCCCGTGCTAATGTGGGTAGATTACCTCTACAATTCCTCATTCCTCATCCTTATCCCAGTAGAGTAATTATCATATATGCAGATAGCCTGGACGGTTAGTAAGACGCAGTTGGTGTGCATGCCTGACTACCCGTCCAGATATCCGTGTGGTCTAATTGCGCTAGACCAGGGCCCTTCAACAAGGGCCAAGGTTTCTGCCTCTTGTGGGCCCCAACACTGAGCTCACAATATTAGGACTGAACACTTAATATATTACTTTTCTTTTACAGTCTAGAGTGTTTCAGAAGTGATGAGCGAACACCAACACGCCCGACTATGATCTAACACTCCTAAATAGTACTCTCTCCCTTGTCTACTAGAGCACTCATTTGCCGGTTCAAGGTAAATTAGTACAAAAACGTAATATATCTCTTCACCTATTGATCAAAAATAGTTAATAAAATAACTTAAAATAAGTAATTATTTTATTATTTAATTATGTAAAATATGTATCTGTATTTGTAATTTTTTCTCTTGAAATGGTTTTAATCAGCCGGTGGGCCGCAATAAATGTTACGGTAAGCCGTGGTTTGAACCCTTGCGCTAGACAATCTTTACACCAAATTATAAAATAGCCTATATGATATCGTTTTACCGAAGTGCCCTGCATACATTGTGTTCATGTTCATGTTTATTGTCTGTACATGTCTTATAATGTACCATATTTGATGTAAACGTGTACAAGATTCACTCATACTATCAGTAGTTTCACAAGGGAGGTGGGAATTGGGTTTTAACGTTCAAAACCATATATGTTTATTATTATTAGCACCGCGTCTTACTACCCATTCGGGTTATACGCACTTACGCTAATGTTTAATGGTAGGGTGATTGTGAGATGAAATGGAGGACCTACAGTCTAACGTGGTATCCGAACTACGGTGGAGGCCTGGCATTACCCACATTCACAAGTTGTGATTAATACACGTCTTGTCAGAGGTGAAGGAAGGGTTTGGCAATCAGATAAATCTGTGTCGGGACAGAGGATTGAACCCCGGACCCCCAGCACAGAAGTCCAACACCTTACCCCTAGACCGCCAGGTCACCAATATCATATATGTATATATGTACAACAGTTTCATGTTTAACGCCCACGCAGAGTAAATAATAAACCGTTTGATGTTTTTGACACCGTAGAGGAAATATTTACCTTAATTATAGCACTTTTGTGTCCAGGGTTGATGGTCCAAATCTCAGCTGGTGCTGAGGATGTTCAGTGGTTTCCCACACTTCCTCGTTACTAATGTGGGTACATTTCCTCAAACCTCTACCTGCTTAGCGTAACTACATTTAGATAGTCTAGCCACACTAATTTACGACTTCATAATTGCACTTCACCAAATGTTCAACATGTTTAAACAAATTAAACTCTGTGACGATAAGGCAGGAGCTAGTCTAAGAACATGTAATATTAGAAACTAATACCGTTGTTTGAAAATCCCAAAGCCACGTGTTACACAGTTTTTTAAACAATCATGTATTTATACGCCCAAATTTGATGCTCAAATGAAACCCTCGGTAGCCCTTACTACCAAATTTTATGTTAATTACAGTAGTGTTATAATATAGTCGTTTGCACAAGGCGGTAGAATGTGAGACATCGCAGTGTTTACTGATTGGTGAGCAGCAGGGCTCGAGTTTTTTACTAGGTGGTAGAATGTGAGACATCGCAGTGTTTACTAATTGGTGAGCAACAGGGCTCGAGTTTTGCACTAGGTGGTAGAATGTGACACATCGCAGTGTTTACTGATTGGTGAGCAGCAGGGCTCGAGTTTTGCACTAGGTGGTAGAATGTGAGACATCGCATTGTTTACTGATTGGTGAGAAAAAGTGGTCTAGTTTTCCACCAGGTTGTAGAAGGTGACACATCGCAGTGTTTACTAATTGTTGAGCAACAGGTCTCTAGTATTGCACTAGGTAGTAGAATGTGACACATTGCAGTGTTTACTAATTGGTGAGCAACAGGACTCGAGTTTTGCACTAGGTTGTGGAATGTGTGACACATTGCAGTGTTTACTAATTGTTGAGCAACAGGTCTCTAGTTTTGCACTAGGTGGTAGAATGTGACACATTGCAGTGTTTACTAATTGGTGAGCAACAGGACTCGAGTTTTTCACTAGGTTCTGGAAGGTGACACATTGCAGTGTTTACTAATTGTTGAGCAACAGGTCTCTAGTTTTGCACTAGGTGGTAGAATGTGACACATTGCAGTGTTTACTAATTGGTGAGCAAAAGTGGTCGAGTTTTGCACTAGGTTGTAGAAGGTGACACAATGCAGTGTTTACTAATTGTTGAGCAACAGGTCTCTAGTTCTGCACTAGGTGGTAGAATGTGACACATTGCAGTGTTTACTAATTGGTGAGCAAAGTGGTCGAGTTTTGCACCAGGTTGTAGAAGGTGACACATTGCAGGTTACTAATTGTTGTGAGGACAACAGGTCTCTAGTTTTGCACTAGGTGGTTTTGTGTGACACATTGCAGTGTTTACTAATTGGTGAGCAACAGGACTCTAGTTTTACACTAGGTGGTAGAATGTGACACATTGCAGTGTTTACTAATTGGTGAGCAACAGGACTCGAGTTTTGCACTAGGTTGTGAAGGTGACACATTGCAGTGTTTACTAATTGTTGAGCAACAGGTCTCTAGTTTGCACTAGGTGGTAGAATGTAACACATTGCAGTGTTTACTAATTGTTGAGCAACAGGTCTCTAGTTTTGCACTAGGTGGTAGAATGTGACACATTGCAGTGTTTACTAATTGGTGAGCAAAGTGGTCGGTTTTGCACCAGGTTTGTAGAATGTGTTACATTGCAGTGTTTACTAATTTGTGAGCAACAGGGTTCGTGTTTTGCATAGGTGGTAGAATGTGACACATTGCAGTGTTTACTAATTGGTGAGCAGGAAGGGCTCGAGTTTTGAACTAGATGGTAGAATGTGACACATTGCAGTGTTTACTAATTGGTGAGCAACAGGGCTCTTATAGTGTATGTCACTGAGTGGTTATGTGAGAATTGATGTGAATTCGCAGTGTTTACTAATTGGTGAGCAGAAGGACTCGAGTTTTGCACCAGGTGGTTAGAATGTGTTATATTGCAAGTGTTACTTAATTTGTGAGCAACAGGGTTCGTTGTTTTGCATAAGGTGGTAGATATGTGTGACACATTGCAGTGTTTACTAATTGGTGGTCAACAGGTTTCGAGTTTTGCAAAAGGTGGTAGAATGAGACACATTGCAGTATTTACTAATTGGTGAGGGCAAGGTCGAGTTTTGCACTAGGTGGTAGAATGTGACACATTGCAGTGTTTACTAATTGCTGAGCAGGAAGGGCTCGAGTTTTGAACTAGGTGGTAAAATGTGACATATTGCAGTGTTTAGTAATTGGTGAGCAGCATGGTCGAGTTTTGCACTAAGTGGTAGAATGTGACACATCGCAGTGTTTACTAATTGGTGAGCAGAAGGACTCGAGGTTTGCACTAGGTGGTAGAATGTGACACATCGCAGTGTTTACTAATTGGTGAGCAACAGGACTCGAGTTTTGCACTAGGTGGTAGAATGTGACACATCGCAGTGTTTACTAATTGGTGAGCAGCAGGGCTCGAGTTTTTTACTAGGTGGTAGAATGTGACACATCGCAGTGTTTACTAATTGGTGAGCAGCAGGGCTTGAGTTTTGCACTAGGTGGTAGAATGTGACACATCGCAGTGTTTACTAATTGGTGAGCAAAAGTGGTCGAGTTTTGCACTAACTGGTAGAATGTGACACATTGCAGTGTTTGCTAATTGGTGAGCAGCAGGGCTCGAGTTTTGCACTAGGTGGTAGAATGTGAGACATCGCATTGTTTACTAATTGGTGAGCAAAGTGGTCAAGTTTTGCACTAGGTGGTAGAATGTTACACATCGCAGTGTTTACTAATTGGTGAGCAAAAGTGGTCGAGTTTTGCACTAGGTAATAGAATGTGACAGCATTGCATTGTTACTTCATTGTGAGCAGCAGGGCTCGAGTTTTGTACTAGGTGGTAGAATGTGAGACATCGCATTCTTTACTAATTGGTGAGCAAAAGTGATCGAGTTTTGCACTAGGTGGTAGAATGTGACACATCGCAGTGTTTACTAATTGGTGAGCAAAAGTGGTCGAGTTTTGCACTAGGTAATAGAATGTGACACATTGCAGTGTTTACTAATTGGTGAGCAAAAGTGATCGAGTTTTGCACTAGGTGGTAGAATGTGACACATCGCAGTGTTTACTAATTGGTGAGCAAAAGTGATCGAGTTTTTCACTAGGTGGTAGAATGTGACACATCGCAGTGTTTACTAATTGGTGAGCAAAAGTGGTCGAGTTTTGCACTAGGTAATATAATGGTGACACATTGCAGTGTTTACTAATTGGTGAGCAGCATGGCTCGAGTTTTGTACTAGGTGGTAGAATGTGAGACATCGCATTCTTTACTAATTGGTGAGCAAAAGTGATCGAGTTTTGCACTAGGTGGTAGAATGTGACACATCGCAGTGGTTACTAATTGGTGAACAACATTGGTCGAGTTTTGCAAAAGGTTGTAGAATGTTACACATTGCAGTATTTACTAATTGGTGAGGGCAAGGTCAAGTTTTGCACTAGGTGGTAGAATGTGACACATTGCAGTGTTTAGTAAATGGTGAGCATCAGGGGTAAAGTTTTGCACTAGGTGGTAGAATGTGACACATCGCATTGTTTACTAATTGGTGAGCAGCAGGGATCGAGTTTTGCACTAGGTGGTAGAATGTGACACATTGCAGTGTTTACTAATTGGTGAGCGGCAGGGTTCGAATTTTGCACTAGGTGGTAGAATGTGACACATCGCAGTGTTTACTAATTGGTGAGCGGCAGGGCTGGAGTTTTGCACTAGGCGGTAGAATGTGACACATTGCAGTATTTACTAATTTGTGAGGGCAAGGTCAAGTTTTGCACTAGGTGGTAGAATGTGACACATTGAAGTGTTTAGTAAATGGTGAGCATCAGGGGTAAAGTTTTGCACTAGGTGGTAGAATGTGACACATCGCATTGTTTACTAATTGGTGAGCAGCAGGGATCGAGTTTTGCACTAGGTGGTAGAATGCGTCACATTGCAGTGTTTACTAATTGGTGAGCGGCAGGGTTCGAATTTTGCACTAGGTGGTAGAATGTGACACATCGCAGTGTTTACTAATTGGTGAGCGGCAGAGCTGGAGTTTTGCACTAGGCTGTAGAATGTGACACATTGCAGTATTTACTGATTGGTGAGCAGCAGGACTCGAGTTTTGCACTAGGCGGTAGAATGTGACACATTGCAGTATTTACTGATTGGTGAGCAGCAGGACTCGAGTTTTGCACTAGGCGGTAGAATGTGACACATCGCATTGTTTACTGATTGGTGAGCGGCAGGGCTCGAGTTTTGCACTAGGTGGTAGAATGTTTCACATTACAGTGTTTACTAATTGGTGAGCGGCAGGGCTCTAGTTTTGCACTAGGTGGTAGAAGGTGACACATTGCAGTTTTTACTAATTGGTGAGCGGCAGGGCTCGAGTTTAGCACTAGGTGGTAGAATGTGACACATTGCAGTGTTTACTAATTGGCGAGCGGCAGGCCTCGAGTTTTGCACTAGGTGGTAGAATGTGACACATCGCATTGTTTACTAATTGGTGAGCAGCAAGGTTCGAGTTTTGCACTAGGTGGTAGAATGTGACACATTTCTGTGTTTACTATTTGGTGAGCAGCAGGGCTCGAGTTTTGCACTAGGTGGTAGAATGTGACACATCGCATTGTTTACTAATTGGTGAGCAGCAGGGCTCGAACTTTGACGATATAATACCATATTTTTATTGGTTAATCAAATACATTAACTCTATTCATGATCACCTGATTGTACAAATATATATTTTGTAGCTCATTCTTATGACAATTTTTTGTCATTTTAGAATGTTATATCATATTTAATTGGTTTGCATGCTTTTAAAGTCATTTTTAGAGGTTTTCTAGTTATTTTTTGATTTTTTTGAGTCATTTTAAGGAAAAAAAGTTAAATAAGTATACATTTTTAATATTTGATGGATGAATACATATTAAAACATAAATTCTTTCATTCCATAGTTGTCGGAATGAAAAGATAATGTGGTCCATGAACCTGTCCTTTTGCTTGTCTGATTGTAAACTACACATTCCTGGTGAGACTGCAGCTAGGCTGAGAGGTTCGCATTGGGAGGGGGTAGCAAGCTGTTATTCTAAAGCAGATTTGTAAATGAATATTATATCTAGCAATGTGAGAGTTCACTTCTAAAGGGATTTTCATTGCATATATATTTCTTAGTTCCCATTTTTAAGGTGTGTTGCTGTGTTGGTTTGTTCGCTCATTAGTGATCAAGCTCTGGTAATAAGCAAATTGACCAAAATGAGTCACCACACCTGATGACTAGCGTGGGCCATGTCCCCCAAATTATGAACCCCATGTTCAGGTCGCTTTGTGTGTTTAACATTAAAAACAAATTGGCAGTTCTTATTTGCTCATTAAAATAACTTTGAGGGTACTTTACATGTGTAGAAACTTACATTTTTGATCATGTCCCCACAACTTTTTGAGATGCGAAATAACTTCTCGCTGTTAACTTGTAGAATCAATTGGAATACAAATCTTGTATTTGAAATATATTTTTATAAAACCAATGGTTGCTAAGTTATAAGCAAATATAAATATTTATTTGTGGATAGCTATGAAAAATATATTTATTGTTATGCTCTTTGGTGGACGGAGATATTCTTCTTTTCTCAATGTTTTTGTAACAGTGTAACTTAAATTATTGCTCTTTGGTGGACTGTTTCTGCAACAGTGTATATTAATTAGTTTCACAGCTCTTACAAGCTTTTAGAAAAATGTCTCTATCATAAGCAATATATTTTAAGATAATGTATTATTATTATTATTATTATTATCACCGAGTCTTACTACCCGTTCCAGCTATACGCATTTACGCTAATGTGTAATGGTAGGATGATTGTGAGATGAAATGGAGGACCTACAGTTTAGTGTGGGATCCGAACCATGGTGGTGGCCTGGCATTCCCCACATTCACAAGTTGTGGTTAATACACGTCTTGTCAGAGGTGAAGGAAGGGTTAGTAATCAGGTCCGACACCATACCCCTAGACCGCCAGGTCACCTAGAGAAGGAAAGTCTGTGCGGCGCACCATGCGATTGTTTGGAGGGAGGAGGTAGTGCAGTTTTAGCTTTACTTCAAGTAAATTAAGTCAATTGTCATTTATAATAGTATAACTCTACGCCTTAACATTATCAACATTTCTAAACCATAACTATCAATTGTGCCCTTATTAAATAACCAGTTAAGATATATTCCTTTTCATAGTAGTTTCTTTATTGGTTTCCTAATATTACATAGCACAATAATAACATCTGGTATAATTCACTGTGTCCAATGACATTAAGAAATGTATTAGTATGGTTACCATGACACGAGAGGACGACTCAATGATCTGCTTAGTAGGAGTCTTCTTTGACTTGTACGAGAGCGCTCCCGTGTCCCATCAATCAACTAAACAACCTACCTGTGTTACACTGCATCATGGGAGGAGCGCACAACATGGCGGACACTGCATGGCACACAGACCTAACCTGTAATTACTGCAAGCAGGCTAGCCAATAAACCGGACTCGTTACAATCGTTCTAGAAAAGGGAATATAAAAGTAGCAGTCTCCCCCTCCCCCGTCTCCTGCGTTTCTCCCTCCATATTATTCCCGACCAATATCCATCAGACCGACTCCTTTTAACCTCAAATTAGACATGCAAGCTTCTGACTGATTTTAATACTCTTTATATTCATTGCAAGCTAATTGTAGTAAATACATAAATAATTGCTGTTGCTGGTAGGAGACCAAAAATAACAACTATTACTTTTTATCTTGCCTATTCCCATTATAAGAAAAGTTCTGTCTTCACATAGGGGGTTGGAAATACAGATGTGGTCACCTTAATTGCCTTTCCTTCAGTCCTCGCTGCTTGGGGTTTATCTGTGTATCTATGACACGTGCAAGGGTAATTGGTTACCACTAAATGTTTTTCATGACCCTTAATAACATTAAATGTCCACATCACAATTACAAACGGTAGGTACGTGTGAATTACGTTTCCTTTCAGCCGTAGCTCACAACGAGTTTCGGTCTACATAGGACCCTCACGTTGATCAATCTTGATAATATTCTTGTCCTGAATTTGAGTTATTAAAATAAAATGGGCTAAGAATAGTACTTCTAGAATTGTATACGTCACTTGCTACAGGACATAAGACCCGTGAGGGCTATACGCTTATGTACTAATTACGCTTATTGATTTAGGGATTAGGTTGGTTATATTCCGAAGAAGTGTACCCACATTTGCGTGGTGGTAGAGTGGTGAATCTTTTTTAATAACCACCCTAACTACACACGTCTGAGATTAGAACCTCGATATCCTCGTCACCAGCAGTCTTAGTCTACTGTCAGAGTAGTGACTTAGACCATGTGGCCACCAGAGCAAGTGTGATAAACAAATACAATTCAGAGGGGGGAGCCTTAAAACGATTTGTTCAAGATATTGTATTACATGTGATGATGGCAGCTACAGAGTCTAGAAACTCGATGATCTTGGGATTACACATATCATATATATACAGGGGATAGAAACATGCTCGAACTACACATATCATATTTATACAGAGGATAGAAACATGCTCGAGCTACACATATCATATTTATACAGAGGATAGAAACATGCTCCAGCTACACATATCATATTTATACAGAGGATAGAAACATGCTCGAGCTACACATATCATATTTATACAGAGGATAGAAACATGCTCGAGCTACACATATCATATTTATACAGAGGATAGAAACATGCTCCAGCTACACATATCATATTTATACAGAGGATAGAAACATGCTCCAGCTACACATATCATATTTATACAGGGGGTAGAAACATGCTCGAGCTACACATATCATATTTATACAGAGGATAGAAACATGCTCCAGCTACACATATCATATTTATACAGAGGATAGAAACATGCTCGAGCTACACATATCATATTTATACAGAGGATAGAAACATGCTCCAGCTACACATATCATATTTATACAGAGGATAGAAACATGCTCGAGCTACACATATCATATTTATACAGAGGATAGAAACATGCTCCAGCTACACATATCATATTTATACAGGGGTAGAAACATGCTCGAACTACACATATCATATTTATACAGAGGATAGAAACATGCTCGAGCTACACATATCATATTTATACAGAGGATAGAAACATGCTCGAGCTACACATATCATATTTATACAGAGGATAGAAACATGCTCCAGCTACACATATCATATTTATACAGAGGATAGAAACATGCTCCAGCTACACATATCATAATTATACAGGGGATAGAAACATGCTCGAACTACACATATCATATTTATACAGAGGATAGAAACATGCTCGAGCTACACATATCATATTTATACAGAGGATAGAAACATGCTCCAGCTACACATATCATATTTATACAGGGGGTAGAAACATGCTCGAGCTACACATATCATATTTATACAGAGGATAGAAACATGCTCGAGCTACACATATAATATTTATACAGAGGATAGAAACATGCTCAGCTACACATATCATATTTATACAGAGGATAGAAACATGCTCGAGCTACACATATCATATTTATACAGGGGATAGAAACATGCTCCAGCTACACATATCATAATTATACAGGGGGTAGAAACATGCTCGAACTACACATATCATATTTATACAGGGGATAGAAACATGCTCCAGCTACACATATCATAATTATACAGGGGATAGAAACATGCTCGAACTACACATATCATATTTATACAGGGGAGAAAACATGCTCCAGCTACACATATCATATTTATACAGAGGATAGAAACATGCTCGAGTAAACAATATCATATTTATACAGAGGATAGAAACATGCTCGAGCTACACATATCATATTTATACAGAGGATAGAAACATGCTCGAGCTACACATATCATATTTATACAGGGGGTAGAAACATGCTCGAACTACACATATCATATTTATACAGAGGATAGAAACATGCTCGAGCTACACATATCATATTTATACAGAGGATAGAAACATGCTCGAGCTACACATATATTTATACAGAGGATAGAAACATGCTCCAGCTACACATATCATAATTATACAGGGGGTAGAAACATGCTCCAGCTACACATATCATATTTATACAGGGGGTAGAAACATGCTCCAGCTACACATATCATATTTATACAGAGGATAAAAAACATGCTCCAGCTACACATATCATATTTATACAGGGGGTAGAGACATGCTCCAACTACACATATCATATTTATACAGAGGATAGAAACATGCTCCAGATACACATATCATATTTATACAGGGGGTAGAAACATGCTCGAGCTACACATATCATATTTATACAGGGGGTAGAAACATGCTCGAGCTACACATATCATATTTATACATGGGGTAGAAACATGCTCCAGCTACACATATCATATTTATACAGGGGATCGAAACATGCTCGAACTACACATATCATATTTATACAGGGTATAGACACATGCTCGAACTACACATATCATATTTATACAGAGGATAGAAACATGCTCGAGTTACACATATCATTTATACAGAGGATAGAAACATGCTCGAGCTACACATATCATATTTATACAGGGGGTAGAAACATGCTCGAGCTACACATATCATATTTATACAGGGGGTAGAAACATGCTCGAGCTACACATATCATATTTATACAGGGGATAGAAACATGCTCCAGCTACACATATCATATTTATACAGGGGGTAGAAAACATGCTCCAGCTACACATATCATATTTATACAGGGGGTAGAAACATGCTCGAGCTACACATATCATATTATTATTATTATTAGCACCGCGTCTTACTACCCATTCGGGTTATACGCACTTACGCTAATGTGTAATGGTAGGGTGATTGTGAGATGAAATGAAGGACATACAGTTTAACGTGGAATCCGAACCACGGTGGAGGCCTGGCATTCCCCACATTCACAAGATGTCTTGTCAGAGGTGAAGGAAGGATTTGGTAATCAGATAAATCTTTGCCGTGACCGAGGATTTAACCCGGCCGCCAGCATAGAAGTCTGACACCTTACCCTAGACCACCAGGTCACCTCACATATCATATTTATACAGAGGATAGAAACATGCTCCAGCTATACATATCATAATTATACAGGGCGTAGAGACATGCTCCAGCTACACATATCATATTTATACAGAGGATAGAAACATGCTCCAGCTACACATATAATATTTATACAGAGGATAGAAACATGCTCCAGCTACTCATATCATATTTATACAGGGGGTAGAAACATGCTCGAGCTACACATATCATATTTATACAGAGGATAGAAACATGCTCTAGCTACACATATCATATTTATACAGGGGGTAGAAACATGCTCGAGCTACACATATCATATTTATACAGGGGGTAGAAACATGCTCGAGCTACACATATCATATTTATACAGGGGGTAGAAACATGGTCGAGCTACACATATCATATTTATCATATTTATACAGCGGGTAGAAACATGCTCTAGCTACACATATCATATTTATACAGGGGGTAGAACATGCTCGATCTACACATATCATATTTATACAGGGGGTAGAAACATGCTCGAGCTACACATATCATATTTATACAGAGGATAGAAACATGCTCCAGCTACACATATCATATTTATACAGGATATAGAAACATGCTCGAGCTACACATATCATATTTATACAGGGGGTAGAAACATGCTCGAGCTACACATATCATATTTATACAGGGGGTAGAAACATGCTCGAGCTACACATATCATATTTATACTGGGGATAGAAACATGCTCCAGCTACACATATCATATTTATACAGGAGATAGAAACATGCTCGAGCTACACATATCATATTTATACAGGGGGTAGAAACATGCTCGAGCTACACATATCATATTAATACAGGGGGTAGAAACATGCTCGAGCTACACATATCATATTTATACAGGGGGTAGAAACATGCTCGAGCTACACATATCATATTTATCATATTTATACAGGGGGTAGAAACATGCTCGAGCTAACACATATCATATTTATACAGGGGGTAGAAACATGCTCGAGCTACACATATCATATTTATACAGGAGATAGAAACATGCTCGAGCTACACATATCATATTTATACAGGGGTAGAAACATGCTCGAGCTACACATATCATATTTACACAGGGGGTAGAAACATGCTCGAGCTACACATATCATATTTATACAGGGGGTAGAATCATGCTCGAGCTACACATATCATATTTATATCATTTATACAGGGGGTAGAAACATGCTCGAGCTACACATATTCATATTTATACAGGGGTAGAAAAGATCGTATCATTAGTACAGGGTAGCATCATCATATCATTATACAGGGGGTGAGAACACTGCTCGAGTTACACATATCATATTATTATACAGGGGGTAGGAAAACATGCTCGAGCTACACATATCATATTTATCATAATTATACAGGGGTAGAAACATGCTCGAGCTACACATATCATATTTATACAGAGGATAGAAACATGCTCGAGCTACACATATCATATTTATACAGGGGGTAGAAAACATGCTCGAGCTACACATATCATATTTATACAGGGTAGAAACATGCTCGAGCTACACATATCATATTTATACAGAGGATAGAAACATGCTCAGCTACACATATCATATTTATACAGGAGAGTAGAAACATGCTCGAGCTACACATATCATATTTATACAGAGGATAGAAACATGCTCGAGCTACACATATAATATTTATACAGAGGATAGAAACATGCTCCAGCTACACATATCATATTTATACAGAGGATAGAAACATGCTCGAGCTACACATATCATATTTATACAGAGGATAGAAACATGCTCCAGCTACACATATCATATTTATACAGGGGGTAGAAACATGCTCGAGCTACACATATCATATTTATACAGAGGATAGAAACATGCTCCAGCTACACATATCATATTTATACAGAGGATAGAAACATGCTCGAGCTACACATATCATATTTATACAGAGGATAGAAACATGCTCCAGCTACACATATCATATTTATACAGGGGATAGAAACATGCTCCAGCTACACATATCATATTTATACAGAGGATAGAAACATGCTCCAGCTACACATATCATATTTATACAGGGGGTAGAAACATGCTCGAGCTACACATATCATATTTATACAGAGGATATAAACATGCTCCAGCTACACATATCATATTTATACAGAGGATAGAAACATGCTCGAGCTACACATATCATATTTATACAGAGGATAGAAACATGCTCCAGCTACACATATCATATTTATACAGGGGATAGAAACATGCTCCAGCTACACATATCATATTTATACAGAGGATAGAAACATGCTTAAGCTACACATATCATATTTATACAGAGGATAGAAACATGCTCCAGCTACACATATCATATTTATACAGGAGATAGAATAATAATATCGTGTGACGGGTGAAGTCCGGTCCGGATGGAGTAAATATCATCCAAATAATGTTGGCGTTATCTCAAAATACATAGATAGTATTGAATAATATGTTATTGGATAGTGTTTTCCGTTGTTTATCCAGATAGCATTAACACTATCCACTCGTACTTGTATAGTGGTAATTTCTATGGTTGAGGCTAGGCTAGTTAGGATAGACTAGGTTGGGTTAGGATAAGTTAGTTTAAGTTAGGCGAGGATAACTAGGTTAGGTTAGTGGGAAGTGAGACATAGAATGAGGTATTTCTAAAGTTATTGCACTGCTACGATCCCATTTATTCCCCAATTTAGATATATTGTTTCAAAATAAAATACTTATTGAATCTTGCTTGATGTTACAAATATTATTCCACGTTATCAAAGTCTTGCTGGATAGTGTCGACATCTCTCGGCTAATCTTGAAACTATCCAGATCTCGCGCATTGCCCGTAACAGATAGATTAGTCAGTACTAATGTACCACTATCCAGGAGGGCGTGTTCTATTTCCTTCACGAAATATGATTTAATCCCCTTTTCGATAAAGGTCACTTAATTCTATGGTCGAATTCCTCCACTTGGTGGGTTAGGGAGGGAGGGATATAGGGCGGATAAAAGGAGGGGGAGGCTGAGTTCCTTCATGACACCTGAAGGAATGGATTATAAGTATAGTTGGTTAATTTCTACATATACTTTTGGTTCTTACCCAACCTAACTTAACCTAACCTTTCATGCGTTAACGAATTTCGTTCTTATTTAATTTTGCAATTTACTGTACAAAGATCCCCTGCTTGAGGCTTCGTGAAGGAACTCGAACATCATTATCGGACAAATTATCTCCGTGGAGGAACTCGACATCCCGACCCAGGGGTACTAAGAGTACATCCTTTCCTTGGAGGCTCTTTCCGTTTCCTGGTGGGATGAGGGAGATAGTGAATAGGAGGGAGATAGTGAATAGGAGGGATATAGTGGGTATGAAGGTGATAGTGAGTATGATGAAGATAGTGAGTATGATGGAGATAGTGAGTATGAGGCTGTGAAATCAGTGGAAGTACTTATACCTAGCTTAAGCCTAACTAAACCCTGGTGACTGTTTGGGCAATTCTCTTTTCAAGACCCGGGAGCCAATCCCAGGACTTCTAGACTCATAACCAGGTGCACTGACCTCTACACCACGGTATCGGCGACTTGAGAAAGGTCAGCCCATGTTTGTGTCATGTTTTGTTTAAATTTGTTTTAAATTAGTTTATTTGATAGCTTTGGGGTAATATAGACACACTTTCCATTTATTTCAAAATATAACAAAGTGTTACAATAATTTCAATATTTTCTAAAATAGTGACATTCCTAGTAGCGTGAGTCACTATAGTTAACATGAACTTAAATTTATTTGATATGATCTCTAAGTGTAGACCAAATAAACATATATTTTAAGGTTTAGACTCCTTTGATGTTATAAGGGAAGGACTTGATTTTTTATTTTATTTTTCAAATTTATGTACCAGATTTGTCCTCCTTTCCCCTTTTAATAGAGTGCTTTGTAAAGTGTACTTCAGTACACTTGAGATATAAATTAAGACACCTTTCAAAAATGTTTACCTCCTTCAAGCTGAGATCTATGCAGTTTTCTAGTGTACTTGTCTTCCAACAGGGGCTCTTGGGTGAACTATTCAGAAACAGCTCTAGTGTTTAGTTGTATGTTTAGAAAATTTGAATCGAGATGTACAATCCTTAAAAAAATTAGCCTAAATACACACACATATTTAAGTAACACATAGCTTGGATCTACAACTATGAGAATATTATCTATATCAAGTTTAAAAATATTTTTATTGTAAAATCATTTTTAATTTACGTTTTTTCTTAGTTTATTATTCCTATTTATTGTATTGGCAGTTGAAATATTAATTTATAATCGCATTAAATAATAATTTACAAATAATTAAAGTTATAACTAATGAAATATTGGTTTAGAATAAGAGTTTCCAATAAAGAGATAAACAAATGAAACCTCGCCCATGACATTAACTGTGGTAGGTTAATTATACATTAAACAAAGTTCACTCATGGCTACAAATTGAAGAAATTGTTGAAACCTAGGAAGTAATATATACACACAAGCATAATATATAGAAGTAATAGGCATAAATGTAAATAATCTTAACCAAACTCAGCCACAAAGAATACACGAAAAAACTAAACAAGTGAATACTAATGTTTTTATAAATTAACTTTATACAATATACCTGAAAACTTGGGATTTGAAAACAAATAATTGGTTTCTTCAACAATAGAAAGTAAAATATTAATGATTGATTACTTAATTAATATAAAATACATTATGAGCCTAGAGAGTTGAATATTAATTGTTTTCTATCCAAACAAATAACAACAGATAAAATATACTATGGAATTATAGAATTAAATATTATTGGTTGATTAGGCCCCTGTACTTGATCCTATACCACCACGAACTATTAGTCTACCTGTTCGGGTAATTATTCTAATGTGATAACAATGAAGAAGGAAGCATTTTAGAGGTAATCTACCCGCATTTGATTGGAAAGAGAGAGTGGGAATCAGTTTAGAAAAAACACCCTTATTAAACACGACTGAGGTTCGAACCCTTGTTCAGCGGACCAGTCAAACACGAGACTGACCCCTGAGACCAGGGGTCGACACCAACTTACAAACTTATCAAAGGTCCTGCGATCAATTAACCATCCTTTCTCCTCTCTATCATAGCTTTTTTTTTTCTAAGTCTATACATTTTTATATTAATTCTTCAGTTAAATAGGCCTATCTTGCTTCCCAATATTATAGAAAAAATATAAAATAAATAAAATGTTAATTTTTATGCTAAACCATCAAATCTCCCTCTAACATTACTGATCATGATCGATCAAGGTGATCAAACATGAATATGTGTTTATAACTCGACCTACGTTATATATTTGCAAGGTTACAGGACTCATATTGACTTTTAATGGCGGTGTAGTTTTCTTGCAAGATCGACTGAAAATGGTTGCGATATCGACCGGTCGATCGCGATCAACTAGTTGCTGACCTCTGGCATGGAAGCGGGTGACTTGAACAAGAGAAGATAGGCCTACATTATGAAACTCAAAAGTTGAACAGTTATCATTTTATAGATCAACTATCTTTATAAATAAAATAGAATCTGTAATAGTGAGCTTGCTTATAATTGCTAAAACAGCAAAACCAGGTAATATAGAAACCTCAAACTTTGGGTTATACCCCTCAGACCTCTTTAATTGTATTCTAAAATATTTGGTAAGATTGACGTCTTAAGCCATGTCTTATGCCCCACGCCTTATATTTCAACCTTAAGCCTAAAGAAGTTTCACAAAACCGCTAACGTTACCTGAATAATGCCGACCTCTTGCAGGATGTAGAGGAGGAATCTTAACCAAAGATAATCTAGCAGGAAACTACAAACAACACATTAGGAATCTTTTAGAGAATTATGTATTAACGAAGAAGTTAAAAGTAAAATAAAAAACAAGTCAGCTCTTAATGATTTACAAAAGGAACAATTTAATAAAGGTGATTTTCAAATAAATATCCAGTATCTCTTCATATCCAATTAAATTGATCTAAATGTTTTTTACTACGTCATATTTTTTATAAGTAACACAGTAATAATATGTTTGAGCATTGTACGAACAACGTCAGCTAACTTTTTTTAAAAAAATTTCCTTTTATTTGAAATATTCGAGTTTGCGAATTCAGAAAATAAATTAGGAAATATCTGTAAGCGTTTTAATTTAATTTTATGAATTGAATTAAAATATATGTATATATATAAATACATATATTTTAATATATAAATACATATTAATATATATAAAATGTATATATATATAAAGAAGCTAATAATAGCGCATACATTGGCTAAATCGTTAGTTATTTTAGAAAAATATAATGAACTAAAATAACTATGTTTTTAAAGAAGATTACTGACCTCTGAACAAATTAGCCAACAGTAGGTATATAAATACCGATTACTACTCCTCTATAAGTTCAATGTTTAACAGTATGTTTAAGGTATTTGGCACAAAGTAGAGAATTTCCGGGATATGCTATGTATTTGAACGAGTTCAGGGTTATTTTAGCACCGCGTCTTACTGCCCGTTCGCTTATGTACTAAATACACTTATGGTTTTATAGATTATAAAGGTTATAGTTATAGGTGTACCAGCCTTTGCATGGAGGGATAGTGGAAAACCATGTTGTAAAAACCACCGTCAGCACACCTGACCGAGATTTGAACCTCGATCTCCCCGTCATCAGTAGCCTAGTCTATATCTATAGTGGCACAGTGGACCACGCGGCCAACGAAGCGGGTTTCAGAATGGTTGAATGTCTCGTCTATTTTCCTTTACTGTCGCCAAGTACTGTACATAACAAGCCCCATCTCAGTACGGCCTTTAACAGGTCCCATTTGACTCTTGACTCAACAAACTACAGTGTGGCTAGAACTTGTGGAGTGGGAAACAATGGATTGTATAATATTATTATATTATTAGTAAGATATTTGTGATGGACAATTGTCATAGTACATTTGGCAGCATAGAGCTCTCCCGAGTCGAAGATGACAGTTATCTGATAGCTCGTGGTCGTAATTGATCACACACATGTAGCTGACGATTTCCACACGTCCATCACAGTCTCTGCCTTAAAATATGAGTTTGAAGAATGACCCTGGGTATATTAGTGGTGGTATTACTGGCGTTCTAAGATATAGGTCCCGGGTTATTTTCCCGTGTCCAGGCGTAATTTTTCAATTTAGAGAATATGATATTTAGATGCGGCTATAACCGTAATTAACAAATATAATAGCTTTGCTATTTAATTTATTTTATTATATGGCTTATATTGAAGTCTTCAAGCTACAAAACCATTAATAAATATTTAATACAATATATGAAAAGAAAATCAATGATGAAGAATATTTTTTGAGAAATCATTAGCTACCAATCAAATAGATTAAACACTTAATTGCTAGGCTAGGTTTCTGCTCTAATCAATCAAATAGATTAAACACTTAATTGCTAGGCTAGGTTTCTGCTCTAATCAATCAAATAGATTAAACACTTAATTGCTAGGCTAGGTTTCTGCTCTAGACTGGTTTATTTTCCACAATCCATAAAACTTGAGCTAAAGGTGGCAAATTCTTTGAAAACATAATTATATTGATCATGTTTTGCTCTAAAATAATGAGTCACTCTAACCCAACTATTAAATTTTATTGCATTTAAGTGATATTTCAATATAATTTAAAGATATTATTGGTTAATATTAATATTATATCTCTTTTATAATTTTTTATCAAGTTCTAAATTATATTTTGAAAATAACCACTCCAAATCTTAAGTATTAAATAAATTCTGACGTGGTAACTAATGATTAATTCCACTAATTAATATTTTTTTTCATACTATCGAATTGTTATAGTTTTTATCAGTTTATGTATTTATCAAACAAATCTATGTATTTTGAATCATCATCATCAACTGTTTCCTGCCTGTGACCGGGTCACTTTAGTAAAACGCCTCCATCCTTCCACCACACTTCCTCTTTAATTTCTTCCATTCTTCTCCTCTCAGTTGAATACTTTCTGTTATCTGCTCCTCCTATCTCTTTATTGGCCTTTCTTGCAGTCTTTTCCTTACATATTTCATTTACAACATTTTCCTATTAGTTAAGTAAAATTAAGTTGTTTTATTAATATTATTAAACCTATATGGGAATTATATATAAAAAAAAGTAACTAGCTTAAGGAGTCAAGTAAATGTTTCCCCAAATACATTTTGATTTTTTTTAATTTGGCCATTATTTAATACACCGTTTACATTAAATGTCTTGATTCAAGCCAATATTTATACTATGTCGCACCTTTTCTAGCAGCAAAGTAATTTTGAAGAGTGTCTCACTTATATCTGTATGTTTATCTTTAGAACACAATTACAGGTATTTTTAAACCTATGTAATTCAAGCCTTGTGAATGGAACTAAAAATACTTTAGAGTAACTTGAATTATAGGGTTTCTTTAATTTTTCCTCCATCTCCCCTATCCTATGATATAATTGTCCCTTATTTGAAAAATTACGAGATTGTTTTTAGTGTATTCACACGCCCAATTATGTGAACTGCAATACTCACTTTAGTCAGCTAGAAAACTAATTTTCAGTATTGATTATATTATAATTATTTTTATTCATTCTTTCAATGGATTTTTCAAGTCGTGGATATGGTATAGTTCTAGTAGAAGTTTGTAATTTGTTAAAACTTAGCTTAATAATGGATTAATTTTAAACTACAAACATAGTAAATCTTATTTTTAAAATTGTATACTATTTTAAATTTTAGTGTATGTATCAAATAAATTAAAAAACAAAACACAATTATGTTCTGAAAAGAACCAAGTCTGTACCAAGTGTGTTTCGAAGAGGGAAGAGAGATTTTTTTAAATATCATATACATTTCTTATACAATTTTTCAAAAAATAGTCTTAGAATTTTAATATCTTAATTTATAGTGTTTCCATTTTTTTAAATACTTGAAATTGTTTAAAATGTCTTTATCTCGATATTTTAACAAAATTAATCAATAATAGAATAGTCTTTATTTGGGTGAGATTATTAGATCCAAGGTCATCGCCTTTTTTTATGCTATCGTTTAGCTTTAAATGTGTATTAATTTAATATGTATCGAGGGATATGAGATAATGATTTAGACTTCATAGTTTGGTCGGAGTCGATTTGCATTTATTTGAAGAAAAGTAATGGTTGGGATTGTGTCAGGACATTCGTTGCCTCGGTTAAGTCAGATCTTCAATTTAAAACTGGAAGCATTTTGGGTTATTATAAAGTTGGGACTTAGTTATGTAACGTTAAAAGAAGTTACATAAATAATTTGATAAGATAACATAAATATGGTTAAATTTATAACAATGAATATTAATAAATAAACCTCTCTAGGATAGAAATAAGTGATTCACAAATGACTTGTTACTGTTGATTCACACGTTCACCAAAAAACTAGCGCAGAACAGAAACATAGTCATGTGACGTGCTCTAAGCCAATCACAAGATTCCCGGCTTATCAGCGTGAGCTGTTCTGCTGAAGTTCAACTATTCTCTATTTTGTCCGCTCTTCTCGAGATGTTCGACACGGGAGGACCAATCAAATCTCAGAACCAACCATCTCAAATGAGTGCGCATGAGAATTT